>PVKV010027109.1:0-26892 GCA_004027835.1 Alouatta palliata
CACATCCCAGGCCTGGACTCCTCCAGTCACCAGCTGCAGGTACTGCCACTCTTCCTTGACCCTCCCAGCTGTTCCCCTCATCCCTAAGACAGTTGAATGAATACGGGAACCAGCACCCTCACCCCACCCTGGAGCTTTCTCATGCTTCTCTCGTCCTAAGGGGCCTCCACCCTTCTGGCCCTGGTCTCCTGCAGGGTATCCCACCATCTTTCTTCTTCTTCTTCTATTTATTTACTTATTTACTTATTTATTTTAAGACAGGGTTTCACCATATTGGTCAGGCTGGTCTCGAACTCCTGACCTCAGGTGATCCGCCCACCTCAGCCTCCCAAAGTGCTGGGATTACAGGCGTGAGCCACCGCGCCCAGCTATTTTTGTTTGTTTTTGAGATGGAGTCTCACTTTTGTCTCCCAGGCTGGAGTGCAGTGGTGCGATCTCGGCTCACCGCAACCTCCACCTCCTGGGTTCAAGTGATTCTCCTGCCTCAGCCTCCTGAGTAGCTGGGATTACATGCGCCACCACACCTGGCTAGTTTTTTGTGTTTTCAGTACAGACGGGGTTTCACCGTGTTAGCCAGGACGGTCTCTATCTCCTGACCTCGTGATCCACCTGCCTTGGCCTCCCAAAGTGCTGCGATTAGAGGCATGAACCACCACACCCGGCCTTCTTCTTCTTCTTCTTCTTTTTAGTATGGAACGCTTCACGAATTTGTGTGTCATCCTTGCGCAGGGGCCATGCTCATCTTCTCTGTATCGTTCCCACTTGAGCATACGTGCTGCCAAAGCGAGCACATCGCATCATCTTTCTACGCTAGCAGAGCTCCAGCTTCCCCTCCATTCATGCCTCAGTTTGTGCCCACGCCCTTGCCCTACAGACAAGTCACAGAGGGAGGGTCTACCTCAGTGTCAACGGAACAGTTTTTCTTCCACACGAGTGTGCATATCCCGCACGCTTCTGTCTTGCATTCGCTTCTTCAATGTACTGTGTGGGGGGCCCGATACGGTGTGTGCCTATTGGGTGGCCTCTCTATCTGCTGTTGTATAGGTTTGCTGAGAGCCAGAATCTTCCCTTCCCTCTCTGTGCACAGAACAACAGCTGCGGAGTGTTCCTTGACCCAGGCAGGTGGCACAATGCAGAACTAAAGGCACCGCTGGAGGAGTCAGGTAACCTCGGGCGAATCCTTTCACTTCTGTGTGACTGTGCTCCCCACCAGGCCTGGTCCTGATCCACCTTCTGTCTTGCCTCCCAACACTGCTCCTCTCCTTGGATTCCTCTCCCTTCCCAGCTGTTTTCAGAAGAGCCTCACTCATATCCTTGTCCCAGCTGTAAGGAAACTATTGTCACCTTAATGCCACTAAAGCTAATCCTGCTGGGTCCCCGCTGGAGCAAGAACCCACAGGGGAAGGGGCAGCCAGGTGGCAAAGCCCCCACCCCAGCCTGTCTCCCCACCACTCCTTTTTTTCTGAGAAGCACAGGTAGGACAAGGCGGGCCTCTGGGATGAGGGTTTATTAGTCTTGGAGGAAATAAAAGGGAAATGGAACAGAGAGTAATACACACCTCCATTATCTGAGGCACAAATGCAGCCTCAGCCATAAACATATTGACAGAAGGGATAGTGCAGTAACAGAACCGCCCTGCTATTGGCAAGCAAAGCACAGAGTGAGTGAAGTTAAAAAGGCCTTTACTAAAGGGCTTTGTTTCAGAATGAAAGTCCACACAGAGCCCACGGGGTGTGGGAGATGTGGAATGGGGATCTCCGGGCTCCGAACTTGTTCTTTTGGGCAACGTGTTGGTGGAGACTTCGTCTTCCAGGGTCAGGATGCACACCTGTGAGCAGCCTCCCCTAGGCTGCGAGGGCATTCTCTCTGGGACTTGTCTTTCCTGCCCATCCGCTCTTCTTTTCAACAGCTTCTTGGTTCTTTTTAAACCTGCGCTGTCTTCCCACAGCCCTGCCCCCTGTTTGTGGGCCTCCTGTAGGTCATGCTTTGATCTGCCCAGTCCCGCTTCTGGGTGGCATGAACGAACATCCAGATCTTCAGATCTCAAGTTGGAGGAGGAGAGGGTCAGAGCCCCCAAAGGTACTCTGGATTTGGGTAAATGGCACCTGAAATACAACCATACCCAGCAAAAATAACATCCTGCTAGCTGATCATCTGCATATATTATACAAAAATAGTACATCTACTTCTATGAGAACCAGTGTCCTTGTGATGTCTCCTCCACATCACACAGGGTTGTCTGTGTGACCAATAGAGTAAGGCAGAAGGGATGCTATGTCACTTCCGAGGCTGGCTTATAAAAGACACTGTTGCCTCTGCCTTGCTCTTTCCATCTTGGGTCACTCTGGGGAAGCCAGCTGCTATGCCTCGAGGACACTCAAGTGTCCTATGAGGAGGGTCGTGTGGCAGGGAACTGAGGCCTCCTGCCCACAGCCGCATGAGTGAGCCCTATGGAAGCAGACCTCCAGCCCCAGTCCCACCTTCGGAGGACTGCAGCCTCCACCTGGACCAAAGCCTTGTGAGAGACCCTGAACCCAAACTACCCGTCTCAGCCGCTGCTGGATTTCTGAGCCACAGAAACTGTGCAACAGGACATACTCACTGTTTTAAACTGCTAAGAGTGGCGGTGATCTTTTACAACCAGACAGATAATTGAAACACCGTCTCAACTTTGAATTTCATTGCAGATGACCCCATCCAATGACCATCCAATATTCGCTAAATGGGCAAAAGAATGGAGTTGGTGAGTGGAGGCAGGAGATAACAGGGCAGTAAAAATGTGTCCAGCCACAAAAAGGCATGACTCCACTTCCGGTGCTCAGGGCCCTCCCAAAGTAACTGTAAGCCCAGACCACTCAGCACCCACAGCTCAGTGTTCGCCTTCCATGACTCTAGAGAGTGAAGTTCAGAGGCAGGCAGCTGCCTGCTTCTTTTCCTCTTTGAGGCCCACCTGCCTGAGTCCTGTCTGAGGACTGCCTCTCCCCTAGGTAATAGTTAAAAGGAATGTCCAGCATATTCAGATGATACCTGCTCCTTTCACAGTTGTGTGACCTTACTCTGTGGCTTCAAAAGGACAAGGACATCAGAATATAACTCAGTGAGCCTCACACCATTAGACAGCAGGAGTGAACAGATGCAGGGAGGCTATCTCAGATAGCACCACATCTTAGGTGGTGAGAAGCTGATTGACAAGTTCTGTGGAGGACCAGAGCAGCAGGGCCCTGAAGCCCACAGACAGCCGTAAGGGAGAGACGGCGTTCTAGACACACCAGGCAGGGAAGAGCCACCCCTGGACGGTCAGTTAGCTCTCCCAGGGTAAGGAGCCTCTGGGTCTACCCTACCTCTCCCAGGACCACCGCCGTGGTACTACAGCCAAAGGGTTTTTGCTGAAAAGAGGGTGAGTGAGATGGAGAGACACCGATGAAAGAAGACTTTGTGCAGAAGCCATCAGGTTTAGCCAAATCTAAAGTCTAGAAAAAGGAGGGTACTGGCTGATATGATTTGGCGCTATGTCCCCACCCAAATCTCATATGGAATTGTAATCCCACGTGTTTGTTGGAAGAGGGTCCTGGTGGGAGGTGATTGGATCATGGGGCAGTTTCTAATGGTTTAGCAGCATACCCCTGGTGCTGTCTCCCGATGGAATTCTCCCGAGAGCTGGTTGTTTAAAAGTGCGTAGCACCTCCCTCTTCTCTCTCCCTCTCCTGCTGTCATGTGAAGAAGGTATTTGATTCCCCTTCACCTTGTGCCATGATTGTAAGTTTCCTGAGGCCTCCCAGCCATGCTTCCTGTTAAGCCTGCAGAACTGTGAGTCAATTAAACTTCTTTTCTTCATAAATTACCCCAACTCAGGTAGTTCTGTGCCCCAGTGTGGAATGGATGAGTACACCAGCAAAGGTGGTATAAGGGCCTTCTGTTCCACTGTGCGCTTCCCGAGAGTCACAGCCTTTGGGCAGTCCCCAGCCTGCCTCCTGGGGACTTCTGCCGCCACCCAGGAGAAGCAGAATGCCCAGCAGGCCCAGATCTGCTACCACTTCCAGAAGCCCTGTTACCAAATGATAGGCCCCAGGTGAGGACCAGCCAGGCCGTCTCCAGGGCAGGATCCTTCTCCTTCCACTCACAGAGCTGCTCTCTACAACCAGCCACCAACAGTGAGGAGCGCGGCCACATGGCAATGATCAGGCTTCTCGCTAGGGAATAGTAAATGGGACAGGGCTGTGTTCAGACCCTCAGCCTCTAACTCAACCCCAGTTCCCAGATGCACCTGTCTACCACCTGCTTCTCTTCCTCCCTGCACACCTTGGAAACTCCAAAACCTGGTGCATACTCTCTACTCTGCCCATCCTAAGAACTCACCCCACAGACACAGGTGGGCACCTACAAGTGCTCATCCCTAGGATGCTGCAACCTGCAGGCCAAGTCCGTCCCTCAAGGAGCCCACAGCCCTGTGGGAAAGACAGACACATGGCAGGAGGTTATCATGCATCGAGAGTTCATGAGCACAGGGAAGGTAATCTCTCTGAGTCAAAGAGGGCTTCCCAGAGGAGAGGACCTGGGGGGGAGGTAAGTAAACATGGCCGGCAGCCAGGGCGTGATTACGACATGCCAGCCACTGACTGCTCTCAGGAACCCAAGCACATGTTATTGTCCCCATGCTACAGATAAGAAAACTAAGGAACAGAGAATTTAAGTAATTTGCCGAAGGTTATACATCAAATAAAAGACAGAGGTGGGATTTGAACCGAAACAGATTGGAGTCTGACCACCTGACCCTCAGTTTCTCAACCTTACCACTATTGACATTGGCGGCCAGATATCATTTTGTTGTGGGAGGCGCTGCCTTGTGCATTGCGGGACGCTTAGCAGCATTGCCGGCCCCTATCCACTAGATGCCAGCCATGAAAAAACATCCTCTAGATATTGTCAAATATCCCCTGGGGAGCAAAACTGCTCCTGGATGAGAACCACTGACCTAACCATTTTGCTGTTACAGTCTGCCTTCCTGAGCAAGTAATGATATTTATTGTTTGCCAAATGCCAGACACTGTCCTAAGCAATGTTGGTTATTAACTCATTTAACCCTCACAACAAACCTCTGGGGTGGGTACCGTTGTCCTCATCCTTGTTCTTCAGATGAGTGTTTAGAGGCACAGAGAAATTATATAAACTGGCCTTGGTCACCAAACTGCTAAATGGTAGAGCCTGGGCTTAAACCTGGTGAGTCTGGCACAGGAGTCTACCCCTTTAACCAGCATGATATTCTGATGACTGAAGAACATGGCATTGGTCAGGGAGTCACACATGCGAACGCAAACCATAAAATCACGACTATGACGGGAACTCACACGCAAGGCCGGAGCAGTGGAGAGCTAGGCCAGAAAGTCATGCAGAGCCTGATTATGAAGGAAGAACCTGCCCCAACAAGCAAGTGGTTGAGGCTTCATCTCATGGATCAGGAGGCACAGTCATTGAAAAGTTTTAAGCTAGGAAGGGGCATGATTGAGATTTTAGATACTGGCAGAGTAGGGAGGGTGGGCTTAAGGGCTAATCCTAGTGGCTGACACTCCTTTGGGGCTGAGCTAGCCACTGGCCAAGTGTCCATAAGGCATAGAAGTCAAGGCCCTTGGTCGGGCGTGGTGGCTCACGCCTGTAATCCAAGCACTTTGGAGGCCAAGGCGGGCAGATCACCTGAGGTCGGGAGTTCAAGACCAGCCTGACCAACATGGTGAAACCCCGTCTTAAAAAGAAAAAGAAAAAAAAAAAAGAAGTCAAGGCCCTGACTTGTAAGCTGAGACAACTTGGGGGTGGGGGAGTATGCAGAACAAACCATAGTCTCACCAGGATCACCCCTTTGCCCTGCAATGTCCACGTCTCCACTGGCCATGCAAAACAGAAGCACAGGGTCCCAGCCTGGTTGACTCAGCCTCCTCATCACACCTGCTACTCTTCACCTCACTCCTGTATCTCCCTTCTCAGCTGGCACTCGGCACATGTGTCCCAGCCCAGGGCAAGGTGTCTAGAAATAAAACAGTGAAGCTGTGGACAGGAATGGCTCCTGTTGCCCCAGCCTCCTCTGCCTGGGCTGTCCTGTGGCTGTTTGAGTTCCAAGAGAGGGCCAGCTCCTCTCTAAATGCTGGAGGCTGATGAAGGCTGCAGAGAAACTCCCTGGCCAGGAAGCCTCAAGGCACTTTCTATTGTACTGCCTTTCCCCCTTTTGGACAGTAGGGGGCAGCGATTTTCAAAAATAAAACCAAAAATAAAGTCACTGAAGCACACCAACCTTGTTTGCCCAGCTATCTAAGATTGAAAAGATCCGTGCCTGGCCTAAGTTTATATCTAAGGACAAAAACTTCTTCATTAATCATGTGGATTAAAGATGCCTCAAGGATCCATCACCTCATTCTCTAATCCTGTCTGGCTTAGAAAGGACCATCTGGTCACGATTTTAATTTCAGATACATTTATTTTGTAACTATTAAAGTTATCAAATAATATTACAGAAGTTTTACTAAACAGAGCAACATGGTTTAAATCGTCCAGAACCATGCTCTAATAGGAAGCAGTTATTTTAGATTTTTCTCGCAGGTGCTTTCTGTTTTTGGTAAACATGGTATCCTTACAATTTGATAGCTTGCTTCCTTTATTAGCATGCCAGCTCCCTTGCCTATATTTGAGGGCCTTAACACAGAGCAGAAGTGGCCTGTGTTCTTTAGGGATTCACACCTGGGTAAGGGAAAAGGAATCTAAATGACTGAAGCATTAGAAATAAGGTGACCGACTGTCCTGGTGTGCCGGGAACCTAACAGGTTTTAGTGTTGAAAATGTCATGTCCTAGGAAACCCTCAGTCCTAGACAAACCAGGATGATTTCTAACAGGTTATTCTATTAGAAACAAGTTCCCCCAAATTCAGACATCCATTGTCATTTCTACATCGGCCTTTTAGCTATTCTTTTTGCCTTTTTTCTCCTGGTAGCCACCCTGGAGAAACTGTTCGCAAACTCTGCACCCCACACATCCCACTCATTGCTGCAGATGAATCATCAAGCATCAGGTAGCCTCTGTAAGTCCACTTACACTATGAGAGAATCAGAGGGGGGGAAAGCAAATCACATCTGAGTACTGTTATGAAAGTCATTTTGTTGGGAGGCCGAGACAGGTGGATCATGAGGTCAGGAGTTCAAGACCAGCCTGGCCAAGATGGTGAAACCTTGTCTCTATTAAAAATAAATTTAAAAGAAAAAAAAAAAGTCATTTTGTTAACTCACAGACCCCGTGAAAGGATCTTAGGGACCCTGGGTCTTCCCAGACCACAGGTGGAGACCCGCTGCTCTGGGAATTGCAGTCTGCATCTTGAACTCTTCAATTTTCTCAGTTCCTACTGAACCACTTCGTGTGACATGAAGGAAACTTGTAACCGTGAGCTCACCCCCTTGTCTTCTGTACCAGCAGTCCCCACCCTTTTCGGCACAAGGGACTCATTTCATGGAAGACAATTTTCCCACAAACCAGGATGGGGGCCAGAGGGAGGTGGTTTCGGGATGATTCAAGCACATTGCATTTATTGGGTGTTTTGTTTCTATTATTATTGTTATCGTAATATATAATGCAATATTAATAATTATACAACTCAGTATAATGTAGAATCAATGGGAGCCCCAAGCTTGTCTTCCTGCAACTAGATGGTCCCATCGGGGAGTGATGGGAGACAGTGACGGATGACCAGGCATTAGATTCTCATAAGGAGCACACAACCTCGATCCCTCACATGCACAGTTCACAATACGGTTCGTGCTGCTGTGAGAATCTAATGCTGATGCTGCTCTGACAGGAGGCGGAGCTCGGGTGGTAATGCCAGTGATGGGGAGCAGCTGCCAATACAGATGAAGCCTTGCCTGCTCACTCGCCACTCACCTCCAATACCCATCCGTGGCCCAGGGGTCGGGGACCCCTGCTTTATACAGTAGTCTTCATATATGTTACATCTACATATGTTATAAACCTCACAATACAATGTTATAATTTTTGCCTCAAACAGTTTTACATATTTTAAGGACATCAAAAGAAAACCGTATTTTATATTTACCTTCAAATTGACCATTCTTTTTATTCCAGCCTGCAGCTCTGCTCTTCCACCTGGTTTCATTTCCCTTCCCTCTAAAGAAGTTGTTTTTTTTTTTTTTTTTTGAGACAGGGTCTCACTCTGTCACCCAAGCTGGAGTGCAGTGGCACCATCATGGCTCACTGCAGCCTCCATCTTCTGGGCTCAAGCAATCCTCCCACCTTGGCCTCCCAAAGTGCTGGGATTATAGGTGTGAGCCATCGTGCCCGTCCTAAAGAGCCTTCTTTAGCGCTTCTCATAGGGAAGGTCTACTGGCAACAAAAATCACTGTTTTCTTTTATCTGAAAGTAGCTTTATTTCATCTTCATTCTGGAAGAATACTTTTACTAGAAAAACAAGTCTGAGTTGACATTTTTTTTCCTTCAGCATTTTAAAGATATTCGACTGTCTCTGGTCTGTATAGTTTTTGATGAGAAAACAGTGACATTGAAAATATCGTGGTTTAGGATGGAATTTATGGAAAAAGAAAAGATTTTCTCTTTGCCTTCAGCTTTTAGTAGTTTGACTGTAATGCACTAAGGCATGCCTTTTTTTTACTGACCATTCTGCCAGCTAGGTCCCAGTTTAGGGAAGGTGGTGCTGAAACCACAGCGGGGCACAGCTCAGCCCTCGCCCACAGGGCCTGCAGTGACCAGCTGTGCACAGAGCCAGCAACTCCTTCTCCAGTCCCTCATCACAAACCATTCCTCCCCTTGCCCTTGACCCCAACTCACGCTGCAGCCACACCGCCTAGGTGGGACCAAGGTGGGCCCTCATATTCAGAGTGCTGGATTCTCCATACAGGAACCACATCCAGGCCTGAACTGCCCAGTCACCTGGGGCTACAGGTGTGTCACTGCCTCCCTGTCCTCTCTCCCACCCAGACTCACTCTCGCACTTTTCCTTTATCCATTTGGGGTGACCACCAGTCCTGGCTTGCCGAAAACTTCTCTCATTTTAAAACTGAAAGCCTCATGTCCTGGGAAACCCCTCAGTCCCATGCAAATTAGAACAGTCGGTCATGCTACCTGTCCTGGATTTTCTTTCCAAAGCCTTACTCCTCGCTCCTCCAGCTCATCTCCAAGAAAGTCTCAGATGGGCTAGCCTGGGTTTTCCAGTTCCTGCTCCTCTTAGCGAACAAGGAAATAATGCTCTAGTTGGGCGCATTGACTTACGCCTGTAATCCCAGCACTTTGAGAGGCCGAAGCAGGTGGATCACGAGGTCAGGAGTTCAAGATCAGCCTGGTCAAAGTGGTGAAACCCTGTCTCTACTAAAAATACAAAAAAATTAGCTGAGCATGGTGGCTCGTGCCTATAATCCCAGCTACTCTGGAGGCTGAGGCAGGAGAATTTCTTGAACTGGGACCCGAGAGGTGGAGGTTGCAGTGAGCCGAGATCGTGCCACTGCACTCCAGCCTGGGCTACAGAGCAAGACTCTATCTCAAAAAAAAAAAAAAAAAAAAAAGAGAGAGAAAGAATGCTCAGATGGGAGATGAGGGGTGGACTCCTCAGTCCTGATCTGAGTCTTGGCTGGTTTCTTCCTAACACGTGGGTCCTGGGATGGTGCCATTGTTCACTCTTTGGCTGCGTCTCTGGCTCCCAAGGTGCTCCAGGTGACCCTAAGAGTCCTAGGAGAGGGCAGGTTTCAGTGGTCTCAGGGGAGGAAAGAAGTCCTAGTCAGAGGGGCCCATGCTTCAAAAGATGGATATGGGAGATCATCTCCAGGTGTGTTTGGGGTTGGGCTGTGGCAGACAGGGTAGGCTTGATCTCAAGGCTGTACCTGAGGCATTGCATCCATCCTGGCCATCACTCTCTTAATCTCCTCGTTAGCCATGGACTGTGGCTCTCCTGAATCTCTCTACTCTAGAAAAACCAAAGATCCAGAACATACCCTGTTTAGGTCTGTAACTTGCTGCAATTGGAGGAGCCATATTACTACATGCAAAATGGAGGAAGCAATACATTCTTCTCTGAAAGGTCGTGTGTGTGTGTGTGTGTGTGTGTGTGTGTGTGTGTCTGTGTACAACGTAAGGCCCTCCACACACCTGCCTCTTCTGAGGACAGGACCACCCACCTCCACAAGGGCTTCCTGGCCTCCCACCCAGCCGTGGGTGAGTGTCCTTCCTGGGGGAGCAATGAGAGCAAACATGGCCTCTAGTATTTGCCTAAATAAGCTTGAGCGATGGCTTGAGTGACGGCTCGAGTGATGACTGGGATTGGGGACTGAGGGACACCTGGGCTCGTCCCCAGCCCTGGCCTTGCTGGACAAGCAGCCTCCAGAGGTTGGGGATAGGATTCAAAAGATCACCTAAGCGCAAGTCCCACACCCATGCCTGGTGAGGAGGGAGAGGAAGAGAAAGCTCAAGCCCGAGGATCACAAGCTTCAATTCCGAAGGAGAGCGGCTCCTCAGGTAATGTCAGTAAATGGAAAGGTCGAAGAGGGAGAGACATGACTGATTGAAGGCAGCAGCCATAACTCACAAGGAGCCATCCCACACACATGGCTAAAATTAATGTTAAATAGTACAAAAGAGTTGAGCTGGGCACGGTGGCACGTGCCTGTAGTCCCAGCCACTGGAGAGGCTGAGGTGGGAGGATCACTTGAGCCCAGTTCCGGGCTGTAGTGCGCTATGCCGATTGGGTGTCTGCACTAAGTTCGGCATCAATACGGTGACCTCCCAGGAGCGGGGGACCACCAGGTTGCCTAAGGAGGGGTGAACCGGCCCAGGTCGGAAACGGAGCAGGTCAAAACTCCCGTGCTGATCAGTAGTGGGATCGCGCCTGTGAGTAGCCACTGCACTCCAGCCTGGGCAACATCGCGAAACCCTGTCTCTTTAAAATAAAATTAAAAAAAAAAAAAGAGCTGAGTCGGTACCCTCCCACCCTGACCTCTGAGGGCCAGCGAGGTTTTGGGACGTTTTTCCCCTAAGCTGCGGCGGGCCCGCTGTTCCTGAGTCCGACGGCAGGTGACGCTGAGCCCGAAGAATTAGAGAAGGGGAACTGAGGAGTTGCTTAACGCATTTCCAGGAACTCCCTCCTCCCCCATGGGGCCTTCACCTTTTGTTCCATAACCTGGGCCAGTTCTCTCGCAGGTCCCTGATGTCCAGTGCCAGATGCCTGGACCCAGAGTGTGGGGGAACTGTAGCTGGAGAAGCCGTCACTCCACAGGCTGTCCGGGCGCAATGTGAGTGTGGTCCCGGCAGAGGAGGGAAGAGGAGGGGAGGGGAAGGGAAGAGAAGATGTGTGGGCGCAAACTCTCCTGCCCTCACCCCACCACACTTACACACATACATACACCACACGTACACGCACACCCCACCCATACACGCACCACACATGCACACACACATATATATCCACACAAACACACACACATACACACCCCACACACACCACACACAAACACACATACACACCACACACACACCACACACACATACACACCACACACACCACACACACACACCACACACATACACACACCACACATACACACACACATACACACCACACACACCACACATACACACACCACACACGTACACACACACCACACACACAAACACACATACACACCACCTACACACCACACACATACACATCACACATACACAAACACATATACACACCACACATACACACACACATACACCACACACACACACCACACATATGTATACACACCACACATACCCCACACACACCACACATACACACATACACACACCACACACCCCACACATACACACATCACACGTACACATACCACCCAACATACCCCCACCCACACACATACACCACACATAAACACACGTGCACACACACATACACATGCAACACATACACCACACACGCACACACACACATACCACACATACACACACACCACCACCAGCAGCACAGCAGATATTCCATGGGGAAACTTGAATTTGCCTGTGGACTCTAACACCTTCCCTGGGGGTGGTCGGGGCATCTTTGCGGGGGACCCTCCCTCGCCCCACCATTGCTCCCTCGGATCGCGGGTGGGGTGAGTCTGCTGAAGCAGAAAGCAGCCCCCTCCTTTGGATGAGACTCCTGGGAGATGAGCAAAAGTAATGTCTTCGGAGGACGGAAAACCCACAATCCTAGAGCTCAGGCTGCACGGCAGGCCATAGGGATTGGGGTGAGAAAGGGGAACAAGGGAGGAGGCGGAGGTGCCTGGGCCTCAGGGGTGAGGCCACGGCTTCTGGCCCTTCCTTCCGAGGCCCCTCAGTCCTGGCACGGCTACCAGCTCCTCCCACTCCCACAGGCTTCCGGCCATAGCTGCGCCACCTTGCCCTCCCCCACTCACAGGTGGTGGCTGCTCCTCTGGGGAGTCCTCCAGGCTTGCCCTACCCGGGGCTCCGTCCTCTTGGCCCAGAAGCTACCCCAACAGCTGACATCTCCTGGGTACCCAGAGCCGTATCACAAAGGCCAAGAGAGCACCATGGACATCCAGGCTCCAGAGGGCTTTGCTGTGAGGCTGGTCTTCCAGGACTTCGACCTGGAGCCGTCCCAGGATTGTGCAGGGGACTCTGTCACAGTGAGCTGGGGATGGGGGGGGGGTCCCCGCCAGGACTGTGGCCAGGGAGACTCCTGGGGTTGTGGGAAGTGGCGGTACCCTGAATCACCCATCTGGAGGAGGGATGAATTTTCCATTTGGGGCAGTGGGGCTTGGCTTACCCGGGGAGAAATGGTGGGCCCCAGGACACAGCCTCCCACCAGCGCCTCCAGGACCATCTGGGCCCCACAGAGCAAAGAGGGCAGCAGGCAGGCCCTGCATTTGGAAGACTCATGAAGGGACACACAAATCTTGCAAATCTATGGAGCCAGGGCAGGGACTCACTAATGGGTTGTTAAAAATGTGTCATCATGATGAGGGCACGGTGGTTCACAGCTGTAATCCCAGCACTTTGGGAGGTCAAGGCAGGCAGATTATGAGGTCAGGAGCTCGAGACCAGCCTGACTAACATGGAGAAACCCCATCTCTACTAAAAATACAAAATTAGTGGAGTGTGGTGGTGCACACCTGTAATCCCAGCTACTCCAGAGACTGAGGCAGGAGAATCACATGAATGCAGGAGGCGGAGGTTGTGGAGAGCCGAGATCAGGCCATTGCACTCCAGCCTGGGCAAAAAGAGTGAAACAACGTCTCGGAAAAAAAAAAAAAAATCATGTATTTGTTGAGTGCCTGCTCTGCCATGTGAGGAAGCTGGGCACAAATAATAACAAAATATTAAGTCACCATTCGCACTTACCTTAGAAGAGCTATCACAAACCTTCTAAGGCCAAAGCGTTATTCAGAATAAGGACATTTTAAAAACAGTACTTGATGTAGTGATGCAGGCCTGTAGTCCCAGCTATTCAGGAGACAGAGGGCTGGAGCCCAGGAGTTCAAGGCCAGCCTAAGGAACATAGCAAGACCCCATCTCAAAAATAAGTAAATAAGTAATAAATAAAAATAAAAAGACCACATTATCTTTTGATTTAAATTTTATTTATAACAAAATGACATGCACATAATTTTTTGAACTTTATTTTTAAATTTTTAATTATTATGGGTACATAATAGTTGTAACACTTTTTTTTTAATTAAAGTTTTCTAAGGCTGGGCGCAGTAGATCATGTGTGTATTCCCAGCACTTTGGGAGGCTGAGGCGAAAGGATCATTTGAGACCAGCATGGGCAACATAGCAAGACCCCATCTTTACAAAAAAAATTTAAAAATTAGCCGAGTGTGGTGGCACACACCTGTGGTCCCTGCTACAAGGGACGCTGAAGTGAGAGGATCACTTGAGCCTGGGAGGCAGAGGCTACAATGAGCTCTAATCATGACACTGTACTCCAGCCTGGGTGACAGAGTGAGACCCTGACTCAAAAAAAAAAAGTTTCTTAAAAAGGTCCTTATGAATAACAGCAGTCTCCAAGCTGCTCCTCCACACCCCTGAGTGCTACTCCTCAGGAGCAGTCTTTTCCAATTCATGTAGCTGTTTCATCTGCTCTTTAACTTCGTATGTAGAAGTAACATGCTTATTTATCTTTCATTTTTACGTGTTTTCTATTAACATCCAACTACAGTATAGAAGATAAGGACTAGCTTTATCTGTCTTCAGTCTTCACCATCCACATTTCCCTTCCTCATTCTGCCAGTTTACCCATACTCTACCATTTGTAGTTAAATCTTAATTAATTATTTACATTATTGTAACTGTAAAATGTTCACATCTGAGCACATGGCATTTGATAATTATATTTTGTTTCTTCTCCAACTTTTGGGTTTCCCAGGAGTCAATACTTACATGGAGTTTTTTTTTTTTTAGATGGGTGGTGTTTGTTTTTGTTTTGCTTTTTAGTTTGCTGAGTTGTCTCTGTAACTAATCTCACCAGACTCTTAGCCAGGAGTGTAAATCTTCTCCTGAAATACTCAAGCACAAATTTCAATCTATTTCTCCCTCTTCTTTTTTATTGGTAACATTCCTCCTGAAGATCTCTCAATGATTTATTTTCACAGTCTGAGTTCTTTGCTCTCTAAGCCATCACACATTCTAGGAATTCCCTTCTCCCTCTTTCTGGGGATTTCCTTTGCCTGTCCTGCACTGAACCTGAATCCCATACCTTTCTCTTTTTTGGTTTACTCTCCCATTTTAGAGGAGCAACTTCTCCAATCGATTCCTTAGGAAGAGTATTTTAGAGTGAATTTTAGAGGATGTAAATGTCTCAGTTCTACCCTCACAGTGGATGATAGTTGATCTGGGTATATCACTCTAGATTGGAAGCCTTTTTCTTCCAGAATTTTGCTGATATTGTCTTCTAGGTCTAGACTTCGTTAAGAAGTTTGATCCCCTTATCATTCCTAATCCTTTGTTCTCTCTCTCTAGAACTTTTGGAATATTTTCCTTATTACCAGTATTCTGGACTTCCATTATGAGGCCCCTTGCTACAGATTGTTTTTCACTCATTGTGCAGGTTTCTTTTAATCTAGAGCCTCTTTGAATCTAGTCCTTCAATTCTGGGAATGTTCTTATACTATTTTTTACATAATTTCCAGACATCTCATTTCTTTCTTTTCTCTTTCTCCTATAATTCAGCTGTCATATGTTCTAGATTGATTCTCTAGCTTTGTTATCTGTTTTGTTCTATTTACCATCTCTTTTGTTCCACTTTCTGGGATTTAAAGATCCTCATCTTTAAATCCTAACCTGTTAGTTAATTATTTTTTTCCACTGACTTATTATTTCATTTCTAAGGATTCATTCTAATTTTCTAAATGTGCCTTTTTGTAGAGTATTGTTCTTGTTTCATTGATGCAATATAAACTCCTTTTCCTCCTTTGGGATTATTTTTAAATGTTCCTTCTGTTCTCTATAGTAGGTCTACTTCATCCAAGTTCCCCTTTTTTTTTTTTGTTGAGACAGAGTTTCACTGTTGTTGCCCAAGCCGGAGTGCAATGGCATGCTCTCAGCTCACCGCAACCTCTGCCTCCCAGGTTCAAGAGATTTTCCTGCCTCAGCCTCCCAAGTAGCTGGGATTACAGGCATGCGCCACCACATCCAGCTACCAAGTTCCTTTTTACCATTTGTTTGTTTTGGTCTTTGCTTTTTGTGCTAGAGACTTTCCTACAATGTCTGATAATACTTGGGTGTCCATTCATATTTAAGAGTGAAGCACTATGCCAGGCACGGTGGCTTGCACCTGTAATCCTAGCACTTTGGGAGGCAGAGGCAGGCACATCACCTGAGGTCAGAAGTTCGAGACCAGCCTGGCCAACATGGTGAAACCTCGTCTCTACTAAAAATACAAAAAATTAGCCAGACATGGTGATGGGCGCCTGTAATCCCAGCTACTCAGGAGCCTGAGGCCTGAGAATCACTGGAACCCAGGAGGTAGAGGTTGCAGTGAGCCAAGATCAGGCCACTGCACTACTTCCTGGGGGACAGAGTGAGTCTCTGTCTCAAGGAGAAAAAGAGAAGAATGGAGCACTAAAATACTGATTAGAAGTTCTGTGTAGATAGCTAAAATTTGTCAAATGATAGGTTTGAAAATAGGATTATCAACAGGGTTACCTGGATGTGCCACTGGGGGCCTCCCAACTGTCAGGATGTAAGAGCTTATTTTGGAGGGACAGCCAGTTTCCCCAGAGTCTAAAACTCAGGGACCCCAGCGTCTCCAACTCAGGGACCCCAGCATTCTGGCCAACAAGCTGAGAAAAGGGCCTAGTGGAGGGAGGTGCAGCTCACTGTTTGCCAGGTAGACTTTCACTTAATCCTTCAGTTTTTGGTACAGTGAGTCCTCATTTAACATCATCCATAGGTTCCTGGAAAGTATAACTTTAAAAGAAACAACATAGAATGAAACCAATTTGGCCATAGGCTAATTGGTATAAACAAGAGTGAAGTTTCTACAGCAATTACTGATCACAGAAACATCACCAAACATCTAGGTTATTTCAGTTTGAGGTCAGGGGTGGCCACAGCCTCTTCCAGCAGTTCAGGGTGCAAGGCAGGAACCAGGGCTGGACAGGATGCTATCCTGTTTCAGGACACACTCACACACACTCGTACTCACACTGGGACCATGGAGACATGCCAGGTCACCTACCAGGCACAGCTTGGGATGTGGGAGGAACTCAGAGGACCTGGAGAAAACCACTGAAGACGTGGGAAGAATGTGCAGACTTCACCCAGACAGTGGCCCCGCATGGGAGGCAGTATTTTTTTGCATCATCATAATGAAATGACGATGTTATTCATGGACCTGGTGCACTGGCCTTCACCCGCTCTGTCGAGTGTGCCACGGGCCTCAAGTCCAGGGTTTCTTGTTAAGCTCAGGCCTTCTGCCAGCGTGGGCCAGAGGGAGCTGCCTGGGTGCACAGAGATTCTAGGATTCTGCAGTCTCTCTCACAGGCTTCCGGTCTGCCATCCCCGTGCCAGCCCTTCCCTCATCTCTATCTTTAGCCCCCAGTTGTTAAAACTCACCCTCGTTCTGTGATAAGAACCTGCTTGCTTTGTGTTGGCTCCCACCGTTGCAAACTCAGGTTACCACTTGCATCTCCGCTCCATCTTCCAAAGTGTGTTGACACCTGTCATCTGCTGTAACCCTCTCTCCCTTTTTTGTCCTTGGTTAGTTGTACCAGTTTATCCCTTTGCTATCATGTGACTGGGGTTTGTGGTGGGAGAGGAAATACATGCCTGCATTTATTGCTTCAGACTTAACCAGTCGGGACAATACTTTGTTCAGTTCAGCCTATGTCTATTGAGCACCTACCATACGTCCCATTCCTCTTAAATCATGGAAAATTTTAATCCTGGCCTCTTTTCTTGTCATTGAGAAACTTCAAGTTCAGAAATAGGATTCCTCCCAGAGCAAGTCACACACACACACCCCAAGCAGAATTCGGTACACTGTAATCTAGTTTAGGTTTTACTTGTAAGTGTTCTCAGCCACTGGTCCTCAGGAGCAGAACTGTGCCTTTGTCATATCCATGTCCCCAGCACCTAGCACAGTATCTTACACATAGTACACAATCAATAAATGTTGTTAAAGGAATAAGTGAAAGAATGAACGAAATGCAAGCTTAGATGTGTGCAGGACACACAACAGAATGAACACATAGTACACAATAAATGTTGTTAAAGGAATAAGTGAAAGAATGAATGAAATGCAAGCTTGTATGTGTGCAGGACACACAACAGAATGAACACATAGTACACAATAAATGTTGTTAAAGGAATAAGTGAAAGAATGAATGAAATGCAAGCTTGTATGTATGCAGGACACACAACAGAATGAATTGGGAAGGAGCAGGTGCTGAGTGTCCATCCTCACTACTGCTCTTAGTGTGGACTCTGGAAGATACTGTAGTACGTGATGTCCTACCTGGAAGAGGCCACATACAAGAGAAGAAACTGAGATCTTGGGTGCTTTAGAAACTTCCCCATTTCATACACGGAGTTAGTAGCAAAGTCTAGAATTGAAGGGTCTTAGGACTCAGTCCTGTGTCCACTCTGCTTTCCTAGTTAGAATCCTTTTTTTTTCTTTTTTTCTTTTTTTCTTTTTTTGAGACGGAGTTTCGCTCTTGTTACCCAGGCTGGAATGCAATGGCGTGATCTCGGCTCACCGCAACCTCCGCCTCCTGAGTAGCTGGGACTACAGGCACGTGCCACCATGACCAGCTAATTTTTGTATTTTTAGTAGAGACGGGGTTTCACCATGTTGACCAGGATGGTCTCGATCTCTTGACCTCGTGATCCACCCGCCTCAGCCTCCCAAAGTGCTGGGATTATAGGCGTGAGCCACCGCGCCCGGCCTTTTTCCTAGTTAGAATCCTAAGCAATTGTATTTATCCAACAATTCAGGGAAAAGGGCAAAAAGAAAACTGGAGGGTTTTACAACCAAGTAGAGCGGTCGAGCACTGTTTCCTATGTCAGATTGCTTCTTCCCCAAAAGGCAGGCCTCTTAAATGCCAGGAGTTACATTTGTTGATATTCTAAGCAAAAGATTAGTATTGGGATTTGTCTGAGCAAAGCATTTGGGGTGATTGAGAAATTTTTTTCATCGCAACTTTTACCCAGTTTCTGTGATCATGATGACATGGTCTGGATGAAGTCATGAATGAATTTGCAACTTGTGGAGAATGAGAGAATGGAGATCTAGCAAAAACCCAGGATATGTGGATCAGTATGAAAGCCAGAAATAAAATGAGCCAAGCAGTGAGCTGTGTGCCTGGAACAGAGATAAAGCAGGAAGCATGGCCCAGGAACTCCCTCCAAGCCTCCCCTTCTTTAACTTCAGGAACCCACAGGAAGGGATTTGAGCAGAGGTGAGACAGTCAAAAGGGCATTGAAAGAGACAACCTGCCTAAGAACTTACCAGCTTAAGCCACAACATCCAGTGTACCTGGACTGTGGACACCTGTGTCCTTAGGTTTTCATACATTTGAGGGCTTCATTTACAAAGTCCATGGGATAAGAGGAGGCACACTCCAAAAGAAGGAAAGCAGGAAAAGGCAGGGACCCCAGAGGCTCGGTCTCTGCAGAGGATCTTACTGCTTCACAGATGTTGGCCATGGAAAGTTATTCAGAGAAGCGGAAGGTGATGGGGAGGGGCTTGGGGATGGAGGAGACGCTGGATGGGAGGGGCTTATGCCTGTGTTCACTGAGCCAAAGCTGTGGTGCTATAGGTACCACTCTGAGCACCAGGAACTCAGTGGTGAGAAAGACAGAAGTAGTCCTTGCCTTCTTACAATTTAAAATCCAGTGACTCTTACGGGAACCCTGGGGTACCCAAGGAACGTCTTAAAAGAAGGAAAATATAGTGGGTTTTTGAAATAATTATGGTAGGCTAAAGAAACACTGTAGTATGTGGTTATGTCTGGAAGAAACTCAGGAGTCAATAATGGAACCAGAAGCTAGTTGCGGAAGCCTCTGCGAGGTGCCTTCTGAGCCCCAGAGGGGCACATGCCCCTGTGACACCAGCAGCACAGATTCACTCCACACCTGTCTGCAGCCTCACTCCCCTTCCACTTTCAGATCTCAGCCAGCGGGTCAGATCCAAGCCAGTTCTGTGGCCAGCAGGGCTCCCCTCTGGGCAGGCTCCCTGGGCAGAGGGAGTTTGTATCCTCAGGGAGGAGTTTGCGGCTGACCTTCCGCACACAGCCTTCCACGGAGAACAAGACTGCCCACCTCCACAAGGGCTTCCTGGCCGTCTACCAAGCTGTGGGTGAGTGTCTCTCCTGTGCAGAGAGGGAGCCTCTGTCCCCAGCCATGACCCTGGTATCTTCAAGCCTTAAGTGGAAGCTTGAGTGACAGCTGAGGCTGGGGACTCAGGGACACCTGGGCTGGACCCCAGCCCTGCCCCTGCTGGTGAGCAACCCTATTAAGAGACAGCCATGCTGGGTGTGGTGGCGCGTGCCTGTAGTCCCAGCTACTCGGGAGGTGGCAGGATCGTTTGAGCCCAGGAGTTCTGGGCTGTAGTGTGCTATGCCGATCGGGTGTCCGCACTAAGTTTGGCATCAATACGGTGGCCTCCCGGGAGCGGGGGACCACCAGGTTGCCTAAGGAGGGGTGAACCGGCCCAGGTCGGAAACAGAGTAGGTCAAAACTCCCGTGCTGATCAGTAGTGGGATCGCACCTGTGAATAACCACTGTACTCCAGCCTGGGCAACATGGAGACAGCCATTGCTCAGCCCCAGCAGTTATTTCCACACAGATATACAGGCCTAGTGTTTGCAGATCATCTCGTTTTTAAAGAGATGCCAAAAATCCGAATTTTTACGGGAAATTATAAATTTTCAAATGATGACTCAGATTTGTTTTTGAAAGATGAATACTGACTGGGTGCAGTGGTTCATGCCTGTAATCCCAGCACTTTTGGCGGCAGGCTAGAAGATCACTTGAGGCCAGTAGTTGGAGCCCAGCCTGGGCAACATAGTGAGACCCTGTTTCCACAAAATGTGCCAGGTGTGGTAGTGCACGCCTGCAGTCCCAGCTACTAGGGGGGCTGAGGGGAAGGATTGCTTGAGCCAGGGAGTTTGAGGCTGCAGTCAGCCATAATCATGCCACTGCACTCCAGCCTGGGTGACAAAGTGAGGCAAGAAGAAAGAAAGAGAGGAAAGAGAAAGAAAGAGAGGAAGGAAGGAAGGAAGGAAGGGAGGGAGGGAGGGAGGGAAGGAGGGGGGGAAGAGAAGGAAGGAAGGAAGGCAAGAAAGGAAGAAGAGAGAAAGGAAAAGAAAGAAGGGAAGGAAGGAAAAAGGAAGGAAGGAAGGGAAGGAGGGAAGGAAGGAAGGGAGGAAGGGAGGGAGGGAGGAAGGGAAGGGCACATGATAAAATATCATTTTTTAGTATGCTAAAAAGTAAATCATCCTCTGGTCTCTGGCTCTTAACTCCTGTCTGCCCTTCCCAGAAACAACTATGTTCTCCATTTCCTAGGTATTCTTCCCAGGAAGAGGATAAATTGTGTGTGTCTGTACTGCAAGTGTTCTAAACTTGGCATTTTTTCACTGAATAATATATCTTAAAGATCATCCCATTCCATATGGTCAGCATTAACTTATTATTATTTGAGACAGAGTGTCACTCTGCCGCCCAGGTTGGCATGCAATGGCTCAGTCTCTGCTCACGGCAACCTCTACCTCCTGGGTTCAAGCGATTCTCTTGCCTCAGCCTCCTGAGTAACTGAGATTATAGGCATGCCACTACACCTGGCTAATTTTTTCATTTTTAGTAAAGACATGGTTTCACCATGTTGGCTAGGCTAGTCTCAAACTCCTGACCTCAGGTGATCTGCCTACCTCAGCCTCCCAATGCGCTGGGATTACAGGTGTGAGCTACCCCACCCAGCAAACTCGTTATTCTTAATGATCACATAAAATCCCTTTGATTGATGTTTCATAACGTATTTGATCAGCCCTCCTGTTAAATACTTCGCTGCCACACACGGTGCTACTGTGCATACCCTTGCATTTGCATCTTTGAGCGTATGTGTGAGAATATCTTTAGGCTAAATTTTTAGAAATGGAGTAGTAAGTTAAAAATTATTTGCATTTTCGGCCGGACACGGTGACTCACACCTGTAATCCCAGCACTTTGGGAGACCAAGGCAGGTGGATCACTTGAGGTCAGGAGTTGGAAACCAGCCTGTCCAACATGGCGAAAACCCGTCTTTACCAAAAATACAAAATTAGCCGGGCATGGTGGTACATGCCTGTAATCCCAGCTACTTGGGAGGCTGAGGCAGGAGAATCGCTTGAACCTGAGAGGTGGAGGTTGTAGTGAGCCAAGATCGTGCCACTGCACTCCAGCCTGGGCAACAAGAGCAAAACTCCATCTCAAAAAAAAAAAAAAATGCATTTTAAATTTTGATATTGCTAAAATTTTCTCCAAAAATGTTTTGCTAATTTACACACCTACCAACCATGTTTGGAAGTGCCTGTTTCCCCATACCCTGCTTGTCACAGTTACCTTCAAACTCTTTGAGTGTTGACAATCTGATCAATGAAAATTAACTCAAATGTTAAAAAAAAAAAAAAAAACACTGTGCAAGTCAAATCAAATAGAGCCATGGGCCAGAATCAGCCCCTGGGTTGCCATTTTGCAAGCACACTGGGTGCTGTTTTCATATAGCTGTGAACTGTAGTCAGCCCATCAGCCAGGCCAGCAGGAGTTCTGAAGCCATCAACACACCTGGAGATAACCCCGCCAAGGTCCAGAACCACTGCCAGGAGCCTTATTATCAGGCCTCGGCAGCAGGTGAGCCCCACTTGCTGAGGGGTGGCTTCCATCCCCCTCATTCTCACCCAAACACCCTCTGAGCACCTACTTTGTTAACCAACAGCTTCAACTCTGAGCCTATTTCTTTGCCTCTCCTCATTTTGCGTCTCAGGGGCACTCAGCTGCACCACCCCAGGGACCTGGAAGGACACACAGGATGGGGAGGAGGTTCTTCAGTGTATGCCTGGTGAGTAGCCAACTACCAGCACCATTACCCCAACAAGCCTCAGCTGCAACTGGGACCTACAGGACACACAGATTAAAGGAAAGCCTTAGAATAGAAAGGAAGATAAGAAGCAGAAGGTGAGGAAGAACAGGGTAATCAAGAAGGCCCAGAAAAGAAGAGGCAGGGAGCTTGTTCCTCACTCTTCAGGGGTCAAGATATATCTGAGGAAAGCATGAAGGAAGTTAATGAGGTGGACTGGAAAAGGAGAAAGAGAGACCAACAAGCTGAAGTAGCATTTTTACGGCTAAATAATATTCCTTTCTGTGGATGTACCATTTTGTTGTCCATTCATCAGCTGATGGACATTTAGGCTGTTTCTACTTCTTGGCGATTACAAATGATGCTGCTATGAGCATTTGTGTACAAGTTTTTGTATCAACATACGTTTCCAAATCTCTTGGGTATATACCTAGGAGTAGACTTGCTGGATTGTGTAACAATTCTGTTTAACTTTTTGAGGAACCACCAAACTGTCTTCAACAGTGGCAGCACCATTTTACCATTTTACATCTCACCAGCAACACATGAGGCTTCAGTTCCATCATTTTTGAGATCCACACTTTTGAATGAAACTATTGCCTTCCTAACCCAACCTGATCCATGGAAAACTCCAGGGTTCGCCTGAAGGCTCGTAGTGCTTTAGGGATGGGTTGGAGGGCAGGTGGTAGTGGGAGATGTTACAAATGAGGAAGTGACACAAAACTAGGCAGGAGGCACTGAAACAGACTCTGCCTGTAGTATGGGGGCCCAGGATGGTCCAAAGGAATGGCTTTAATGCCTCTGAGAAGGCAGGAAGGAGAGCCCTGCAGAACCAGCACCAAACATGTGCTCATCTGTGCTCTCTACCCTCAGTACACTGTCCTGAGTCCCATGCAGGATGGGTGCCCCATACAGTTGGCATTGATTCCTTGCCCTTGTCTGCCCACAAGGTCTACACTGTGGGTTGGCCCCAGTATAAGAGTCCTGATCCCGCCTAGGTGTGGTGGCTCACACCTGTAATCCCAGCACCTTGGGAGGCGAGGTGGGTGGATCACCTGAGGTCAGGAGTTCGAGACCAGCCTGGCCAACAGAGTGAAACCCCGTCTCTACTAAAAATATTTTTAAAAATTAGCCAAGCGTGGTGGTGGGTGCCTGTAATCCCAGCTACTCGGGAGGCTGAGGCAGGAGAATCGCTTAAGCCTGGGAGGCGGAGGTCGCAGTGAGCTGAGATCGCACCACTGCACTCCAGTCGGGCAACAAGAGCAAAATTCAGTCTCAAAAAAAAAGAGCCCTGATCCCCTGCAGAGCCAGACCTGGGGCCTCTTCACACATCCCCTACCACAGCTTCAGAGAAGTGGGCCTTTAATCAGTGTGCCTAGACGCAGCTGCTATCACCCGCACCCCTCCTTTTCTCCCAGTCTGTGGACGGCCAGTCACCCCCATTGACCAGAAGCGGAGGACCCTCGGTTCTTCCAGAGCTAAGCTGGGCAACTTCCCCTGGCAAGCATTCACCAGTATCCATGGCCGTGGGGGCGGGGCCCTGCTGGGCGACAGATGGATCCTCACTGCTGCCCACACCATCTATCCCAAGGACAGTGTTTCTCCCAGGAAGAATCAGAGTTTGAATGTGTTCCTGGGCCACACATCCATAGATGAGATGCTGAAACTGGGGAACCACCCTGTCCACCGTGTCATCGTGCACCCCGACTACCATCAGAATGAGTCCCACAACTTCAACGCGGACATCGCCCTCCTGGAGCTGCAGCACAGCGTCCCACTGGGCCCCAACGTCCTCCCGGTCTGTCTGCCCGACAATGAGACCTTCTACCACAGCGGCTTGTTGGGCTATGTCAGTGGGTTTGGCATGGAAATGGGCTGGCTAACTACTGAGTTGAAATATTCAAGGCTGCCTGTAGCTCCCAGGGAGGCCTGCAAGGCCTGGCTCCAAAAGAAACAGAGGCCCGAGGTGTTTTCTGACAATATGTTCTGTGTTGGGGATGAGATGCAGAGGCACAGTAACTGTCAGGGGGACAGTGGCAGCGTCTATGTGGTATGGGACCATCGTGCTCATCACTGGGTGGCCACGGGCATTGTGTCCTGGGGCATAGGATGTGGCAAGGGGTACAACTTCTACACCAAAGTGCTCAGCTACGTGGACTGGATCAAGGGGGTGATGAATGGCAAGAACGGACTGTGAGGCACTTGAGCAGGGACTGGCCAGCACAGTGGAGGCCCCAGTCAAGAGAGGGCCAGGAGTGAGGACTGAACCCTGGGGCAGGGGCAGAAGGTGGTGGGAGGCAGGGAAATCCTATTCACATCACTGATGCAGCAAGCCACCATGCAAGAGAAACCCCCACTCTGCAAGCCTGCACCATCCGGACAGGAAGCACAGTCCCACAGACGGCTTCTCCTCGCCCTCTACCTCCCTGTGTGCTTGCACTATGCCCAGGGAAGCCCTGTGCATCTCAGCAACTTTCACCTTGAATGTCCTTGGAATCCCCTTCCCCTACTTTATCTGTTGACACAGCTTTTATACTCATCTCTGGAAGAGTCACCATCTTACCCACTGAGTATGGAGAAAGGGATTTTCATTGCATTTTATTTCTGAAACATTCCTAAGACCCTTTAGTCGACCTTCGAATATTCAAGCTACTGGCTTCACCACCTTCCACAGCTCCAAGATGCAATTACAGAAATAGCTCCTTTTAAATTTTATGTCCTCTATATGCCAGATGCTTCACCTGTTATTTCACTTAATCTTCATACCATGTTGGGAAAGGATGTGTTATTAGCCATGCTTGACAAAGAGGAAACTGAGGCTCAGCGGATAAAAGGACTTGCTCAGGTCCCACAGCTGGTGTGTGACTACAGAGGCTGCTCTTCCCAGTGTGCCGCAATACTTCTCAGCTCTCCTCAGACCTGCTGTGCCACCCACTTTCCCTCCCAGTCCCCACATCCTTACCATTGTCCCTCCCTGGGAATTCCTGCTTCTGTAAAAATGGCATCCTCTGGATCACACTTTCCTGCTAGCCCCATCTCCTACAGAAGCCAGGTGAGCCCAGCACTAGACTGAAGTTCCTGCGGACACCCCACCTGTGCCCACATCATCAAGAGAACTGTTCCACTGGAGAGAACCAACTCTTTAATTTTTAGTACAGATTGGAGGTGATGGGCTGGGTGTGGTGGCTCATGCCTGTAATCCCAGCACTTTGGGAGGCCACGGCAGGCAGATCACAAGGTCATGAGATCAAGACCATCCTGGCCAATATGGTGAAACCCTGTATCTATTAAAAATACAAAAATTAGCTGGGCGTGGTAGTGCGCACTTGTCGTTTCAGCTACTCGGGAGACTGAGGCAGGAGAATTGCTTGAACCCAGGAGGTGGAGGTTGCAGTGAGCCAAGATTGTGCCACTGCACTCCAGCCTGGTGACAGAGCAAGACTCCAACTAAAAAAAAAAAAAAAAAAAAAAAGACTGGAGGTGATTTACAGTGAAAGACACAAATAAAATACAACTGTTCAATGGAAATAGAAAATAAATACCATAAAAGAGAGAAGATAAATAATTTGTTAGCATCAAGAGTCAAGTTGCTATATGGTCACAGGTTAAATTTATCTCAAAAAAATAGCAGGATTCAGAGTTGTACATACATGTAGTTACTTCTGTTTTTTACACCTACACGCAGTACAAAAGATTATTAAAAATATTCCCAAAAGGCGGGTACAGTGATGCACACCTATAGTCCCAGCCACTCAGGAGGCTGATGCAGGAAGATCATTTGAGCCCAGGAGTTCAAGGCCAGCCTAAGCAACATAGTGAAACCCCATCTCCAAAAATATTATAATAATACTCTCAAAATACTCAACAGAGGTAGTTTTAGTTGATAATATTTTGGCTGTTTGGTTTTCCACTATTCTCTATTTGCCAAATTTTGTTTAATGAGCATGAAACATTCTTATTCTATTTTACTTATTTTTATGATTGAAAAAATGATGAGTTTCTCCCTGCCAAGGCAAAAATATATATATACCTATATTTATACATGTGTGTCTAGATGTGTATCCCTACATCTTCACTACCATCTCTCAGTCTAGAGATAGAGACATAGACTAGGAGCTGGAGATAGAGAGGTAGAGGCAGGTTAGAGATAGAGCTGATAGAGACAGATGAGCTGGAGATAGAGAGGTAGAGGCGGGTTAGAGATAGAGCTGATAGAGACAGATGAGCTGGAGATAGAGAGGTAGAGGCGGGTTAGAGATAGAGCTGATAGAGACAGATGAGCTGGAGATAGAGAGGTAGAGGC
>PVKV010027110.1:0-26890 GCA_004027835.1 Alouatta palliata
TGCACTCCAGCCTGGGTAACAAGAGCGAAACTCTGTCTCAAAAAAAAAAAAAAAAAATGATAAAGGGGATATCACCACTGATCCCACAGAAATACAAACCACCATCAGAGAATACTATAAACACCTCTATGCAAATAAACTAGAAAATCTAGAAGAAATGGATACATTCCTGGACACATATAACCTCCCAAGACTAAACCAGGAAGAAGTCAAATACCTAAATAGACCAACAGCAAATTCTGAAATTGAAGAAGTAATTAATAGCCTACCAACCAAAAAAAGTCCAGGACCAGACAGATTCACAGCTGAATTCTACCAGAGGTGCAAAGAGGAGCTGGTACCATTCCATTTGAAACTATTTCAAACAATAGGAGAAGAAGGACTCCCCCTTAACTCACTTTTTGAGGCCAGCATTATCCTGATAACAAAACCTGGCAGAGACACAACAAAAAAAGAAAATTTGCGGCCAATATTCCTGATAAACATTGATATGAAAATGCTCAATAAAATACTGGCAAACTGAATCCAGCTGCACTTCAAAAAGCTTATCCACCACGATCAAATCGGCTTCATCCCTGGGATGCAAGGCTGATTCAACATATGCACATCAATAAACGTAATCCATCACATAAACAGAGCCAGTCACAAAAACCACATGATTATCTCAACTGATGAAGAAAAGGCCTTGCATAAAATTCAACACACTTTATGCTAAAAACTCTCAATAAACTAGGTATTGATGGAACATTTCTCAAAATAATAAGAGCTATTTATGACAAGCCCACAGAATGGGATAATATACCAACTGGGCAGAAGCTGGAAGCATTCCCTTTGAAAACTGGTGCAAGACAAGGATGCCCTCTCTCACCACTCCTATTCAACATAGTATTGGAAATTCTGGCCAGGATAAGCAGGCAAGAGAAAGAAATAAAGGTATTCAAACAGGAAGAGAGAACGTCAGATTGTCTGTTTGCAGATGACGTGATTGTGTATTTAGAAAATCCCATCGTCTCAGGCCAAAATCTCGTTAAACAGATAAGCAACTTCAGCAGAGTCTCAGGATACAAATCAATGTGCAAAAGTCATAATCATTCCCATACATCAATAACAGACAAACAGAGAGCCAAATCATGAGTGAACTCTCATTCACAATTGCTACAAAGAGAATAAAATACCTAGGAATACAACTTACAAGGGGTATGTAGATTAATTTACATTCTCTAGTGTTTCATATGAATAGAATCATACAATATGTACTCTCATGCCTGACTTCTTTCACTCAGTAGAATTACTTTGATATACATTCTTTTTGTGTCTATCAATTCCTTTGTATTACTGATAGCATTCCATTGTATTGATATAATACAACTTGTTTATCCAACAAATTACCAAGACATTTGGATTGTTTTCAGTTTTGAGCTGTTACAAATAAAGCTTCCAGGAATAATCATGTACAAGTCTTTCTATGAATTCATTTTTCTTGAGTAAATACCTAGAAGTGGAGTGGTTAGATTATATGAATGTTTAGTGTTTTTAAAAACTGCAAAACCGTTTTGCAAGGAGATAGGTAATTTAAAACTTTTATCAACATATGGGAGAATTCTAGTTGTTCCAAATCCTTGCTAACACTTGGTATTGCCAGACTACTTCATTTTAGCCATTCTAATAGGTGTATAGTGTTCTTCATTACAGTTTTAATTTGTATTTTCCTAATGACTAATAATGTTGTGCATCATTTCCTGTTTGTCATCCGTCTTTTGTAGCAAAAAGATAAAATCTTCAGTACATTTTTCTTTTGGGCTGTTCATTTTCTTATTGTTGAATTTAGAGAGGATTGTTTCTCAAATGCATGATTTGCAAATAATTTTTCAGTTGTGGCTTGTCTTTGTATTAGTTTAACGTGTCTTTCAAAGAGCAGAAGTTTTACATTTTAATGAAGTTCAGTTTATCAGTATTTCCTTACATATATCAAGCTTTTGGTGTTGTAGCTAAGAAAACATTGTCTACCCCAAGCTCATACAAATTTTCTTCTATGTCTTCTTTCAGAAGTTTTATAGTTAGATGTATGATCCATTTTGAGTTAATTTTTGCATGTAGTGTGAGATGTGGATTAAATAGTTTTTTTTTTTTTTTTGCATATGACATTGAACTGTACCACTGCCATTTGTTAAAAAGTCCATGCTATCTGTACTTAATTGTGTCTGAATTTTTATAAAAACTTAGTTTTTCATATATATGTGGGTATTTTTTTATGGTCTATTCTGTTTTATTGATCCATTTGTGTATCTTTGTGCCAATTCTGTGCTGTCTTGATTACTGTAGCTTTATAATAAATCTTGAAACCAGTTGTTATTCATCTACCAACTTTTTTTCCAGTTATTTAGGATATTCTAGATCCTTTGCATCTCCATATTAATTTTAGAATTAGCTTGCTAATATCTATTAAATAAATAAAGAACAAAAAAGAGCCTACTTGGATTTTAGCTGAGATTATGTTGACTCTATAGAAAAATTTGGGGAGAGTTCAAATTTTGAAAATATTGAGTCTTCCAACCTATGAACATATCTTTCTACTTATTTAGGTCTTCTTTAACTATGCTCAGCAAGGTTTATATTTTTCACTGTACAGATTTTACACACATTTCATTACATTCATTCCTACGTATTTTATATTTTAAATATCTATTATTAATGATATTATTTAAAAATCCAATTTCTAAATGTTTTTTGCTAATTTTTGCTTATTGATCTTGTATGTTACCATTTTGCTAAATTAGTTCTTCAATTAGCATCTTTTTATTTAAAAAATCTTTTAATTTTCCATTAAAGTTTCTACATAGGTCATTATGTTGTCTTGAATAAAGACAGTTTTATTTCTGTTTTAGTTTTTATGCCTTTTATTTATTTTCTTGCCTTATTTCAATGTCTAGAGCCTCTAATACAATGTTGAATAGAAGAATAAGTAAAGATATTCTAGCCTCATTTCTTATTGTAGTGTGAAAGCATTCAGTCTTCTATGTTAATTCTTACAATTTTTCCCGTAGGGCTATTTTCTGGTAGATTCTTTTTACTAGGTTGAGAAAGTTTCCTTCTATTTATAATTTTCTGAGAGCTATGATCAGGAATGGATGTCATATTTTATCAAATATGAATAGAATCATACAATATATACTCTCATGCCTGACTTCTTTCACTCAGTAGAATTACTTTGATATACATTCTTTTTGTGTCTATCAATTCCTTTGTATAACTGATAGCTTTCCATTGTATTGATATAACACAACTTGTTTATCTAACAAATATTACCAAGACATGTGGATTGTTTTCAGTTTTGAGCTGTTACAAATAAAGCTTCCAGGCATAATCATGTAGAAGTCTTTCTATGAATTCATTTTTCTTGAGTAAATACCTAGAAGTGGAATGGTTAGATTATATGATGTGTTCTGCATCTTTTGAGAGGATTATATAGTTTTTGTTATTTAATTCATGAATATGGTAAATTGCATTGATTTTCTAATGATAGACTTGCCTTGCATTTTTATTTTCAAACAGGGTCTCACTTCTGGTGCCCAGGCTGGAGTGCAGTGGTGCAATCACAGCTCACTGCGGCCTTGGCTTTCAGGGCTCAGGTGATTCTCCCACTTCAGCCTCCTGAGTAGCTAAGACTACAGACACATGCTACTATGTCTAGCTAATTTTTTGTATTTTTAGTAGATACAGAGTTTTGCCATGTTGCCCAGGCTGGTCTCAAACTCCTGAGCTCAAGCAATCCATCCCCCTTGGCCTCCAAAAGTGTTGGAATTACAGGCATGAGGCACTGCACCCAGTCTACCTTGAACTCTTGAAATAAATTCCAGTTGTTCTTGACACATTAGCCTTTTTATATATTATTATATTTGATTTGCTAAAATTTTGTTTAGAATTTTTGCTCTATGTTCATGAACATTATTGACTTGTAGTTGTAGTTTTCTTGCAATGTCTTTGTCTGATTTTGATGTAAAAGTAACACTGGCTTCAAATAATGCATTCAGAAGTAGTTCCTCTTCTTTGATTTTCAGAAAGAATTTATATAAAATTGGTAATATTTCTTTTATAACCATCCGATTGAATTTCACCATGAGGCCACCTGGGCCTGGAAATTCTTTGTGGGGTGGTTGTTAACTATCAGTTAAATTGATTTGATAGATATGGGCTATTTAGGTTATCTCTTTCTTCATGGGTAAACTTTGGTAGTTTGTGTCTTTCTAGGAACTCATCCATTTAATCAAAGTTGTCAAATTTATAAGTACAAAGTAGTTCAAAACATTTTCTGACTATTTTAAACATCTATAAACTCTGTAGTGACATCACCTCTTTTATTCCTGATATTGGAAATTTATGTCTTCCCTCTTTGGGAGCTGGAGCCCTTATCTAGTACCATTTTATCATTTACTAGTTGTCTAACCAGTTTCTTCAGCTTTCACAGGTCTCTTCTACTTCTAATATTCAATAAGTTTATTTGGTCTGCCTGGACATTTATCTTTTTTGGGGGGCTAGTAAATATGGAGTTTTTATTATAGAAAATTCTTTAAACATATACAGAATATAATAAGCTCCCATTCATAACTCAGCTTTGGGAACATCTTTGAAAAAAATATTTTATCTAGCATTTCTGTTGAGTAGGAGATAAGGTTTTCTGTTTTAACCTAGTCCACCATCATAGCAAAAAGTTCTTTGCTTTTAAGACTTCATCTAGTATCCTACTAGACATTCAGTTAGTCTTTTGATACTACAGATATTGTAGACATACTTATAGAATGCATTCCTGGAAAAGAAATTGCCTGATCAAAAGGTCTATGCATTTATAATTTATACATTACCAAGTTGTTCATCGGAGGTTATATCAATTTATACACCCATCAACTCTAAAGATACATTCACTAGACTTAAGGTAATAGTAAAAGAGTAACACCTAACAATTTATAATGTTAAAAATTTTTATATTGCTGATTGCAATATAAACTCTAACAAAGCCTAGTTTAAGAAAGCAGGCATTTGAAAGTATATGTGCTATTAAAGTTTTACTTCTAGTAAGCTAGTAACACTTTTCAACCAAACACCTTAATAAAACTTCTTAGGCCTTCGGTGAAGTTTTCCCATTTTCTTTTTAGTTGTTGATATGCCTCGTGTCTCTCAGCCATTGACGCAAACTCCTCTGGAATACTCTGGTATTAATCAGTTCAGTGGCAACCCACCAATCATTTCTAGTCACAAGTGTAACTGACACTCCACTCCTTCTAACTCTTCTCATGCACCTATTTGGTGTACATATTCTTCAGTGTTTCATGGAAAATTGTGATTACAAACATCTGTAATGCCATGGACATCAAGACCTCAGGATGCTACATCAGTAGCAATTAATACTCACTTGACCTATTTTAAAGTTCTCTAATGCTCTCTCTCTCTCAACCAATCTCTCTATTACCGTGCAGAGACTCTACTGATATGTTTCCAAGGATTAGATCACTTGATAAATGATCCACAACTGCCTTTTGGGAAATAAAGACAATGACTTTGTCTCTGGGTAAAATGCTATCTAGAAAACTTTGAATATAAATTCCTTTTTCCTCCTCTGTGGTGATCATTATATTTCCTTCACTAAACTTACGGCAACTAGATCCAGTATACCAGCATAGACAAGCATGGGCTCTTTCTTTTTTTCTTTTTTTTCTTTTTTTGAGACGGAGTTTCACTCTTGTTCAAGTGATTCTGCTGCCTCAGCCACCTGCATAGCTGGGATTACAGGCATGCACCACCATGCCCAGCTAATTTTGTATTAGTAGAAACAGGGTTTCTCTATGTTGGTCAGGTTGGTCTCGAACTCCTGACCTCAGGTGATTCCCCCCGCCTCGGCCTGCCAAAGTGCTGAGATTATAGGAATGAACCACATCGCATGGCCAAGCTCTTTCAAATAAGATTGTATGAGTTGATGAACTGAATATGGCCAAGTTACACTGGACATAATAGTCTGCCTATCTGGGCACACATGTAACAAAATCTTCATTATCTGGGGTTCAAATCCCATGTCCAGCATCTTGTCTGCTTCATCTAAAACCAAGTATGTTATACTTCTCAGGCTGATAAAGGTATTTATTTGCAGATCATTCAATCTTTTAGGAGCTGTAATTATGATATCAACACCTTTTCTAAGATCTTCTATTTGTTTGTCTCTATCTCCACCACCATATACACAAATACTTCTAAACTTTTATTGCATCATTCAGCTTCCACTTAAAGAGTTAGCTTCTGAGTGGGCATAAGAACTAACATGCGGGTCTATTTTTTTTTTTTTCCTTCATGTGTTGAAAGTCCAGATCAATATATCCAGCCATTAAATAGCATAATGTTTTTCCTGTACCAGTTTGGGCTACTCCTATAAGATCTATTCCTTGCAGAGCAATTGGCCACGCCTGTGACTGGTGTTGGTTTTTGAAAATCTGACTTTTTAATGTTTTCCATAACTTCAGAATAACGTTGAAAGGCATCATCAAATGTACAAGTAGGATTGGGGAAAGGACGTTTCTTACCATCTTTCAAGTCATCACGCATCATATTAAAATTTTCCTTCCTCCAGCTGTCCACTTGCACTTGGGATATTGAACTTGTTGACTCTTTGTAAAAGGTTTTCTTAATTGGTGATAAATCAATTCTGCATTCTGAATTGTAATTTGCTTTTTTTTTTTTATTTACACAATTATCTATCCCTACTTTTGCTTTTGTTTGCATCGCTTTGCTGCCAAAGTTTTGACTAATGATTCCAGATGTCCTTTTATTATCTGGATTTTGATGTTTGTTGTGCTTTGGCTATCCTTTATTTTTGACCCACCATGACTGATCACTGCACCAGCTAAGTCGTTCTTCAATCTGAAACAGAGCAGTGGCTACCCAGCCTCCAAGGGCATTGAGGGGTCTCTTCGGCCGCCATTTCTGCCACCTGTATATCCCTCACAATCTCTTAGATTCAGTTCCTCTCCCGGCCTGCTCTCCGGTGCTCAGGATACTGGTGAGCTTCACAAGGTAGCAACAACCCAGGTAATGGCATTGGCTCCTACTTTTTGGTTAGATGAGAATAAGTGCACCTGACCGGCTCTGTACTATCTGCCCATGCTGTTGCAGGACTGGTGTCAAATTTACCTGTTTTACTAATCTTGTAGAACCTGTTTTGGGCTTCATTGATTTTCTCTATTGATTTTCTGTTTTTTATTTCCATGATTTATAGTTTGATATTTATTATCTCCTTTCTTGTTATTTTGGGCTTTATTTTTACTTTTTCTATACTAAGGCTGACACAAACTGACTACTTTAAGACCCTTTTATTTCTCATGTAGGAATTTCATACTATAAATTTCCTGCTATTGCTTTAATGCCATGCCACAAATGATATTATGTTGTTTTTATCTTTTTTTTTTTTCAGTTCAGAATACTTTCTAATTTCCATTTGGATTTTATCTTTGACTCCTGTGTTATTTAGAACTGCATTATTTGGTTTCCAAATGTTTGAGGATTTTCTCATTTTTTTCTTGAGTGCCTGACATTTAAATTTGTATGTTGTTGAATGCTGGATCTTGTTATATTGCTTAGAGAATGCTGTCCCTTTTGGGTAGTAACTGAAATTACTTGGTGATCCTGTTGATCCTTGTCTGATTCTCTTGAGCCTTGTTTTAAGCTCTTTGAGAGTGACTCTAAAGAAGGCTTTACTCTACAGCTGCTTTTGCTTAATACTCAGGCACCACCCAACTGGTCTTTCTCTGTTGAATAATTTATATATTATAAAGATTTCAATATGCTGGCTTGAGGGAATTCAAACAACTCTGAACAATATGTGAACTCTGGGAAGTGTTCAGCTTACCCTTCCCTGGTACTATTCTTTCCCCAACAGCTTCTCTTTGCCTGAACTCATGAAGATTGATATTTGACCAAAGACTTAAGGGGAATTCTATGCACATTTCTGGAAGTCTTTCTCTACATAGTTACCTCTTTTCTTAAACTCTACTCTGCAAATTCTAGCTGTCTAAGTGCCCCTAAACTCTAACATCTGTCTCTTCAGCTTAGTGAGACCACTGGATTGTTTCTGTGCTGCAGTTTAGAAACCGCTTCCAGGCAGAAAGACAGGGTGATTATAGTATTTGCCTTGTTTGCTTCTCTTCTCTTGAGGATCACAGTCCTCTGCTTCTGGTTATCTTATGTCTGAAATAGTTGTTTCATATACTTTATCAGGTTTTAAAGCCGTTTTCAGCAGAAGGCTGATTTGAGCCTATGTTACTTCCTTATAGCGTCAAACAGAAGTCTCATTATCTTTATATTTGGGGATGCTATTAATTATAAAGTTAATCTCCAGTTATCTTCATGACATCTTAGTTTAGTTTTAGTATTTATTATTTTATGTACTTCAAAGCAGGCAGTGCATTGGAAAGGACCCCGGGCTTGGGAGCTGGAACCCTGATTCTCGTACCACCTTGCATTTGCTGGTGTCTCATCAGTTGCATAAATTCCTGGGGAGTCGGTTTTCACATCTGTAAATTAAGATGGCGGGATTCTTTAAGGTCTCTTCACTTTTGACATTTAATAAGAGACATCGCTTCTCAGCCTTTTGACTAAGATCAAGCGAATTTAATAAGAGAACACATGTAATCCCACTTTTGTTCACAGATTCCCAGAATTCTTCTTGCATTTCTGATCCTAGTATTCCCTTGATGAAAAAGAAGAAGGAACTGAAAGGTATTTAGAGAAATGAAGACAGAAAGATCAAGATCAAATAAGGAAGTGTGAAATCATTGGTGAAAATCAGGATTTTGGGGGGGGGCAAATAAACATGAAAGCAACATGATTAAAATCAATGAACGTGTGCAGGTATAGGCAGAGGGAACAGAGAATAGAAAGAGACTTCCTTGCAATTGCTGTTTATGCTAAGAAATCTGGCATGGTGATTAGGGTATGACACACAAGAGAGAAATTTGAGCAGTATTAGGAAATAATTTGTAATCTCAAAACAAGGTCAGGGAACTCAAGTGCCATGCACATGATGCTGGTGTCACAGAAGAAAGACATCATTTCATTATGCTACGGAGGTGTCACACCCATATTCATCATGTGGCTGAGCAGTTCTCTCTGGGAGATGGTTTTGCACAGCAAAAATTCAGATACTGTGTCTTTTGAAAGCTAAGTATAGCTAGCATATTGAAAAAGCACAGCTTATAGTTCAGTAAAAACAAAACTTTGTTTTTCCCATTATCCTTTTACAGTGGGAAATTTAGTCTGTGGGGTAACTTTTCTGCTCTGCATGAGGACCCCAGCAGCCTATAAGTTCCTGCTTATTCTTAGGTGACAGATGATCTACAGTCACTAAGTCACAAATAAGTCAGATGCGAAAATTAGAAAATCCAATCCTGTGTAATAGTCAAACCTTTGAACTTAATTTGCTGTTAAAGCTCCTCTCCCACCTCCATTCTCTCCCTTGCTCCATTCCCACTCTTGGTCTGGCTTTAGGATCAAAACCGGCAGTAATTTAGAGGGTGTAGTCCTTCTCCTTTTCTTTACCTCACATTTCTACTCTTCTTTGCCTATCCTGATAGCTGCTATTTTGATTCCACGTGAGTCCAGTGGGGCTGGTGATAAATAGGACACTTCTTACTTGAACTAGTACTGTTGTCATTTGGTCTCATTCTGGTCTTACAGATGCATTTTCCCTTGAGATGTCATTTTCCTGGATTCTTCAGTGTTTTCCCTCTTTTTTCTACAATTTCCTTGACTCAGCAACTTCTCCTATGTCTTTGTTCTGATAGTCACCATGACTATAGCCCCTGGACGCCGAGCAGTGTATTTCAAAGTTCCTCCAACCTCCTCCAGGTGGCTCTATAGGACTCACCCAAGACAGTCCCCTTATTGACTTACTCTGTGTGGTAGAGGACACAGCTCCTGCAAGGAACACTCATGCATCCCTGGCCTGGGACTGGCATGAGTCCCAAGGCAGCAGCACTCCAAAGAAGTCAGCTATTCTCATGCCTCTTAGATTGCCACCTGGTAGGAGTTAGACCCTGGCCACACTGTCAATTTCATCTTTCTCAAAAGTGAGTTGGGCTTCTAAACCTCTCAGCCTAAGGAAACACTTCCGCTGCTCTCTGAGGGATTCTCTCCTCCAAGCCCATAGTTAGAAGGTTGCCCCTCCTCCCAACTCCCTAAGAGCATAGAAAGCTTGGCAAAACAATGCTTGCCCCTCCCATCCATCAAGAGATATCTTCTCCGATCTCTTTTGTCTCCATTCTCTGACCCTTCTTCTGTGGCTTTCATCTAGCTGAGAAGCCCAACAGGCACCCCCAGGTTGTCAAGGCCATTTATTTTAAATATTTTCGTAACATGTTTTGGTGCCTTTCTCTGGAATTTTACATCTATTATGTTTTGTTGCATGGTGAAAATTTCAGTTTTCAGATACTATTACACAATTAATAAACAAACATGATTCATAAGCCAACCTTTGAACCACAGTCCAGTGGGGTAACATCTGGCTCTACTAAAACTTTTGATTTCTGAGTGTGTTATTGTGTAAAAAAAAACTGCGGAGGAGGAGAACTTTCCTAAGAGTTTTATTTAATATGTGATCGGCTATGCTATTCAGCACTTGTTAACTAGAGCTGTAAGAACACACAGTTCATAAAATAATTTGGAATGTAGAAATGCAGAATTTCAAGTCTTATCCCAGAAAAAAAAAAAGAGAGAGAAAATAATAATAATAATTTGGAATGAAATAGCTTACTGAGTGGATGTAGTAGATATTTTTATATGGTAGTAGATTTATTCTCCAAGAATGTCATGTGGTTCTTAATCATGAAGAAAGCAGAGAGTCTACATTCCACTTCCAGCACAAGTAGTGAGTCTATTGTTCTCTTTCTAGACAGGAGGGCAGGAAGGTGGCTCTGCAATACTGACCCACAGGGAGACAAATTCTCCCAAATTAACTCCCTTACCAGCTGACGATTCTAAACACAGACTTAATGGACACCGTAATAGCATGTTTCAGTAAGATTTGGAGGGAAGAGATGGTGGTGGATGGTTCTACTTTCTGAGGTCAGAGTATCTTTGCAGGGTTGCTTGAGTCCTGAGAAAACAGAAAGAAACACCACTGTGAGGTTCCCAGAGGTGGCATAATCAGATCATATGTGCTGCTGGTTACACTTGACTTTTGCAGTTAAGGTTGAGAGCCAAAGGTTGTGTGCTATAGGGATTTCCCCCTAACTTTTTGTTTGTTTGTGTAAAACTAGGAAGGGAAATCGCTGAATGAATTTCAAGAGACTTTCTTTTATTTTACTTATTTGGAGACCTGAATTATGGAATTGGAAAATGTTTGCTTGATGTTTGATTTGCTAAAGTGGTGACTCTTTAAGCTGGTGCCCCCACCTGCTTTTATGCTCCAGGTTCACTTTTTGAACCTGGAGAATGAAAGTTTCCCACTTCCTTAAAGTGGCTAATTTTCTCCCCACTTCCCACCTTGCAGCCTCTTTGAGATTCATAAGCTTTGTGAAGTCATGGCAAATAAGAATGTATGATCAAGTTTTACTTCCTATAGTTTCTTTTACAAAGAAAATAGGCATTTGTTGTCTTTTTAAAAATATATGTTTATATATTTTTTAAAATAGGAGAGAATCCCTCAGAGAGCATCTTTTTTTAATATACTACCAGTTGTACAAAATGTCCTATAATTTCAGAGGGCTCAAAGACCTTCTGAAGGCCATGCATGAACCTGCATGGGGGTTGTTTCTCCCAACTTTAGATGACTCAGTCACAGCCACCTCATGGACTCTTTTTCCATCCTGCTGGATATCTTAGTCCCTCTTAGAATCAGTTTTAGAGCTGTTAGTGGCCTTAGAGATTATCTACATTTTATAGAAAATATAAGTGGTATATTAAGCAACTTTCCCAAAGTTACACAACTGTCTTTACACTACAGATTCCGAGCAAGAACTCAGGTGCTGAATTTCCTGTTGACTCCTGTTCTTTCCAATATATTGTCAATGGCTGAGTCTTCTCTACTTTGTCCCATCTCCTTACAGACGGTAACCAAAACCATAAAATAAATGCCAGTATAACACACTCTGCCAAAGAACTTTATATTCTTTAGTATATACTAATATCATGCTGTTTTTCTTTTATATTAGTACTTGGCTGAACAAAATACTTACGCAATTGCTATGAACCCAGATTTTTGCCAAGTATTATAAATGATACAGAATAAAAAATATATAAACTCTAATTTCTAGCAGTTTCAAATTTACTAGGGAGACAAATATGACTCATGTTTAACCTGTGGCCAGCTGTAACCCCTAGAACTTTTCTTTTATATTTTAAATTTTTGTGGGTATAATAATATGTATACGTATTTGTGGGGTACATGAGACACTTTGATACAGGCATGCAATGCATAATAATCACATCACAGAGAATGGGGTATCCATTCCCTCAAGCATTTATCTGCGGTGCTACAAACCAACCAATTATACTCTTTTAGTTATTTTAAAATGTACAATTACATTATTTTGACTGTAGTCACCCTGTTGTGCTATTAAATACTAGTCATTATTCATTCTAACTATTTTTCTTTTGTACCCATTACCATTCCCACCTCCCCCCAACCTTGGGACTTTTAAAGATGCATCTGTAATTAGTGATTTCCAAGCCTCCATTTCATCCTGTAACTTATCCCTCTTTGACTTCTTGTATAGTTCATCCGTATTGAGAATGGTTTGTGAGATTGGAAGGGATATAGGAGAATTCAAAGGTGATTTGTTGGCAAATTTAATTACCAATAATATAAAAGCTCAAACAGCAGTACCAGGTAAATAGTGTCATTATTTTCTAGGTGAGGAAACTGAGACTTAACAAGATTAGGTGACTTTTCCAGGAGTGCACAGTTGGTAGTAGATGGAGTGGAGTAGGGTCTTTCAGCAAAAGTAGCTGGTATCAGAGCCTACAGAGATCCTTCCAGTCTATGCAACTAAGAGTATAATAATGTGGGCAAGGGCAAATAGGCCAAAATAGGCTTACTATAAATCATTGTTTTTGTCACGGTGAGGTTATGACACCTAAAAGTAGCTGACTGAGAGGTGTTTGCATGTGCCAGCGTCCCGTGTGTCCTACCTAAAGCTGTGTGAATTTTTATGCAAGCAGCAGCCATCTAACAGTGATGGAGGGATTACAAAGCTAAGTAATGTATGGGATACTCTCTTGAGAGATCTTTGTTGAACTCACCTTTATTTATCCAAGAATTGGAGCTGATGCAAAAACAAATGTATTTGAGACTTTCAGTCTCAGGACTTTAGTTGAAAAAGGAATTTAGCATCCACAGTTGTCATCTAAAAACAGGTTCCCAGGTAAGCAAGTCTCGGCAAATGGGATAATGAGAGTGCAGGGTTGTTTTGTTTTGTTTTGTTTTGAGAAGAAAGTTGTTTGCTGGGACCTACGCTGTCATCAGTCTCAGGCAGTGTTTGCAGAGGGCGAACCTGACATCTTCTCATCTGCTCAGGGTATTCTTGTCCCTAAGCTTTTCCCTGTGAGTCACCAGTGCATGGTGGGATAATGTGACTCCTTGTATTTTGCCACGGAGATGGAGGAAGAATCAGTAGGGATTTGATAAATTTACCCATATATAATTGAAAGTTGTTTTATTCAATCGGCATGTACCCATATTGTTTACTCCCAAGGGTGTTTAAAATAAGAACTTTGTGTAAGTTTTTGGCTAGGAAGAAGAATAGGCATGTGAGAAAAAGAAAAAAAATATAGACATTCTTCCACCGACTTTTACTTTAGTGGAAGATGAAAGCAATAGACCATTCTCAAATAAGTAATCCTAGCTTTATGAAGACCTGGTTCTCAAAAGACTGGTGTTACATATTTGCTATATTTGTTTCTATTCTGTTTGTAAAAGATTTTAAAGGTTTATGATGTAATAAAGCAAATATTATTTTGTGTTTTGAAAATTAAAGAGTGTGCTTGTATTTTAGGTCTTATGAGAATTCTAAGGTGCCATGAGAATTGGAATGTGTTGGTGTGGTGGGGTGGGCAGTGAGGAAGATGGGAGGAAACTTCCTCTCACACACCAGACTAGCTTACAAGCCCTCATCTCTCAATATTTTTTATTCCACTGGGTTGAGATAAAGATAAGTAAAAACTTTTCTGTAATGTATTTCAGGGTCCTGATAGCATCCCAGCTGGAACCAACATTTGCGAGGTTTGTTTTCCCTTGTTTTGATGAGCCAGCTCTGAAGGCAACTTTTAATATTACAATTATTCATCATCCAAGTTATGTGGCCCTTTCCAACATGCCAAAGCTAGGTAAGTAATGCTTTCTGTCCATATCTAGTTATCTATCGATATAAGCTTTATAATCACATTTATACCAGTGGCTTTTCTAGGCAGTGTATTATAGTGTATTGTAAGTACTGTCTCCTATAATTAGGTAGTGCAGTCACCTGGGGTATGTGTGAGCACCCACATCTTGGAGATGGTAAATCCTGATTCCTTTTGTGTTAGAAGCTGGGGATATTATACTCTTCTTATACATAGGCAGTCTGCCTGTGCATTACTTTGGGCTTCAACTGTTGATCATTAGTGATAACAAGTTGGTGGGCTTGGGCTGAATCTGGTGCACAGTTGTGTTTTATTTAGCTCACGTGCCTTTTTGTTCTTTTGATTGAATCAGTTTCCAACTTTAAAATATCTAGAGATTTTACATAAAAATTTAAATGTGTAAACTTAGAAGTTCTAACAACACTGGGCCTACGGATCTTACGTGGCAGTGATCAGTGACATTTGAGAAGAGGCTTTAAGTCTCAGGACCTTAGTTGAAAAGGGAATTTAGCATCCACAATTGTCATCTAAAGGCAGGTTCCCAGGACAGCAAGTCTTGCCGCAGCCAGCAGGAGGTTGGACGTCTCCTGCAGCCTCTTCTCAGATGACTCCCACCACTCCCTATCAGCATACACCAACCCATTTCACTTCAAGTGCCTGGCCCTTGTAGACATTTGACTTTGTGATTTCAGCTTTAAAGGCCCCGCATTACTTCTGGTAAAGTCTTAGTTGAAACCTGAGAACAGTAGAATTGTATCTTGTTGGTGGGCCTGGGCAGCTCTAGATTAAGGGTTGTGAAAAATGGGCTGGACTAGAAAACAATAGAAGTAGGTGGGAGAGAAAGGAGGCATATCAGGAGCTAAGCTTTAGTGCTTGCGGATTTGGCCCTCAATCAAGCCCATATTATTCAAAATGCTGATTCAGGTCAAAGATGCTATTCTGAGATCTTCCTAATGTAGTTTTGGATAGCTTAGGGGTAGGTGGAGAAATCTGAACTGCTAGGCTATGAGGAATCGCTGGAAAGGAGTAGCTGGGTGACAACTGACTTGACAAATTATTTCAAAGTCTTGTTATTGCTTAGGTTTGCTGTGATTTGAACTAAAATAAATTTCTCTAGGTCAGTCTGAAAAAGAAGATGTGAATGGAAGCAAATGGACTGTTACTACCTTTTCCACTACGCCCCACATGCCAACTTACTTAGTTGCATTTGTTATATGTGACTATGACCATGTCAATAGAACGGAAAGGGGCAAGGAGGTGAGTGAGGAAGATTCTCTAGGTAAGGGAGAGTGTACTGGCCACAGACTGTTCATTACTCTTTCTGTATCCAGTGGTTATGCCTGCGTATCCCATCATCACTTCCTAGTTCTCTCTCTCAAGTCCTGTTAAAGTTCTTAGTGCGGCTTTGCAGAATGGGACGTAACATTTCCTATTGCCATTCTTCGGATAGGTTTCCATGGAAAGAGTGCATATTAAACCCACTCCTCAAGACAAGGTGTGTGCTCCCTCTTCCCAGTGTGTTTCTGCTTTTGTAGAAGACAGGAGAGAATGGGGAGCACTGCTGCCCTGAAATCTTGATGCTTGGGTTTAGTATGTGATGTGTACTTAGCCAGGGTTAGTGGAGTCTTGAAGCTTGGGTGATATTCAAAAGGGTCAGCAACCAGTGTGGCTGGGCATCAACCAGTCAAAACAGACACTAGCGAGGGACAAATGCTATGGCTGAAATGGTGCATGCAGGTTAAATTTTATCCCTATTGTTCTATGAAACGGCCATATAAACAAAGCGACTCCCAAATGCAGAAGGAGCTGGGAAACCAAAGAAGGAGGCAGACAAATCTAGTTTGCTGGTTTGGAGTGATTTATTAAGTGAACTTAAAGACAGAGCATGGTCTTGGGTGCTCACAAGACAGGTATATCTTTGCTATGCAACTCCCCAGATGCAGGGCTTATATCTTGGGGAAAAAGCATACATGCTCTGGAAGGAATGTGTAGTTGCCCACCCACTGGCATCACAGCCTACGATTTCCAGAACAACAAGGGTGGTTTTGAAGGAAACTTAGAATGAATAGGTGTTTCTACATAATGAGTTCACATTAACTAGACATTTAAGACTCAAGGTTAGTTAGAAGTTACATAGTGGATTAGCATTTAAAATAAAGTCACTCTTGTCCCCATACCGATCCAGAAGCCAAACTGCCATGCTCTTCAGTTCTGGAGCATGCAACACTTTTTCTGAGTTGTGTAAATTTGGCACTCTATGCTGAAATACCTGGTTTTCACCCAATTACCCCCTTTATAATAATCCTTTAGAAAAATATGGCTGTTATACTGGCAGTGCTTTATATACTGTTTCACTCCCTGTCACAGAGGGACTTACGCCCAGTTCTTTCTAGACACATAGACTTCATGGGACTGGGAAGAATCAGGCCTTATAGCTGGCTAATATACTCTCCTGACCCCAAGATCTTCCAGGCTTACACCGTTACATGTAGAGAAAAGAAAGCTGTGGATGAGCCAAGCCGCTCATCATGGGAGAATCAGTCAAAGCTACTCCTCCTTTATAACTCCTAACCTAGTGATGCATTAACAACATTGTGTTGGTTGAGCAATTCTCAAAGTTCCTCCCAACTTTATGAATTAATAATACTGTGTTAGATGCAAACGACAGCTTGTTATCTTCCTAAGCTGATGGCTCTAGTCTGATTTTCCTCACTGAATAATTACTAGTAGATCCTTGACAACCACAGATACAGCACTGGCCAAGTTAAACATGCGTGGCTTATATTGTTAAATCTGCTCAGGCCTGATTTGGAAGCATGTGCTCCTAGCTTGGCAAGGAGGAGTGGGCCCCACGGCTCCCACAGGAAATGACAGACCCAAGGTGATCCCTCGGCTCCATTATCTCAAGTGCCTTGTTGTGGTCAGTGCTGCTGCACAGTCAACATTTCTTGTAGACGGATGAACTCTGTCTGTGAAAGATCACCCCGAAAACGATCCCAGCTGCCATAGAAGCAGCAAGAAAATGGAGCACGCCTGAGAAAGACATGTTCTTAGCCAGCACACTGAAGTTTGGCATGAGTCTATCAGTGGAATGTTAACATTTGGCTACAGCTCCGCTTTACAAAGTTCGTGAGTGCATTCTATACTCTACAGAAAAACAAAAACGTATACTTGGAATAGAGTCCAGCCCATTTACAAATTTCTCGTTAAGTAACAGATAAAGATTTTGTGAAATGGAAAGTATGGTTAATGTCTGACATGAGGATAAACGTAAGAAAGTAAGCAAATAAATTGTAATTCTCTCGTTATTCTGTTTCCAAACGACACTTCCACTTTAGCAAGTAAAAGGAAATCTCTGCCATGTTTTGTCCATTTGTGTAACCACACTATTGTTTGGGTACTTGGAGCTTATTTGTGTGATTTTGATGAGTAATATTCTATTGTTTTAACATTATTATTGTAAATTGAAAGTATTGCAAACTCTACAAAATTATCACGCAAGCAATGTAGGTAGTTCAGAATTTACATAATTCAAGAAAAACTTTTAAGCAGAAATAAAAGGAAAGTCATTTCCTTAGCATTTTTTTTTTCCTAATGTTTTGCAGAACATTCTTTCTTAAATAACTGCATTCACAACGGGACAAATATTTTAGTTATCTCACTTGGTAACTTTCATTCCAAGATCTTTAAGTTTCATGTAGGTTCTTTAACATTAATGCTGGCAATTCTATTAAAATTGCTTACATGATATTTTTGTAGCATTTACAACGCTTTCAATTTACAGTAATAATTAATGTTAAAACAATAGGCTATTACTCACCAAAATCACACACATAAGCTGCAAGTACACAAGCAATAGTGTGGTCACGCCAAACGGACAAAACATGGCGGAGATTCCCTTTTACTTGCTAAAGTGGCAGTGTCATTTGGCAATAGAATACCAAGAGAATTAGAATTTGCTTGCTTCCACAGCTTCAAAGTTATAACACATTTGATGAACTTTTTTAAATTAGGAGAATTAACCTTATTTCAAATTTTAAAAGTAGGACTATTAATATTCTAATAGCCAAATCATTTTAAATTTGTATGATTTAAATTTGCTTAATATGTAACATACTATATAAGCCCCACTAACAGTGCAATTCTGTTTCGGATCCTTAGTAATATATCCTGAAAAGGGAAGCAAGGGCCCAAAGTGCACAAAATGTCTATAGAATGTACACTTACTGTAAGGGTAGATGGTGGTATGACCCATCCCAAGGGTTGTTTTATGATTGCAGAGTTGTACATGCTATTGTCAAAGATTGAAATAACGCACTTTCAAGGGAAATCACTGTTCATAACTTAGTGAACAGCCTTCAGGGGTTTTCTCAGGACATGGAGGCATGCAAACATTTTATTATGTAGGTTCTTCTGAAAAGGTAAGACTTTGACTCTAGAGCAGCAGGGAATTGGAGCAAGCAGGCTACCTTTTTCCAAAATCACTACTAGTTTTCCTAATCAGTGCTTAACTGTTTTGATTCAGATACGCATCTGGGCCCGCAAAGATGCCATTGCAAGTGGAAATGCAGACTTTGCTTTGAACATCACAGGCCCCACCTTCTCTCTTCTGGAGGATTTGTTTAATATCAGTTACTCTCTTCCAAAAACAGGTGAGGCACTCTTTTCCTTTCAGTGCATTTGGTTTCCCGTTTTTTGGGCCCTTGGTTGAGGCCTGGCGATACAGAGACAAACCCGTAAGGATCCACTGTTGCTATTTAGCTGCTGCTTTGGAGTTAGCCTCCTGACCTATATTTTATACCTTCCAAAACACACAGAGGCCCACCTCTCTTTCTCTGTACAGAGCCATGTGCTCGGCAGCTGCTGAAGAGCTCTCAGACTTTTCAGGTCTCTCCTGGCTGCTCAATGGCAGCCTCCCATCCTCTAGACCCTGCTTTCTATTTTGTGTTCGAAAATAGAGACAATGCTCTGTCTGGATCATTTTAGCTAGTGGGCTTTCAGAAGTTACTTCATTTCCCTTTAGTAAATTGTATTTTTTAAAATTAGTGGTCCTAACTGTGAATTTTCATTGTATAAAATTGGAATCATATGTTAATATAATAGGATCCTTAAGGAAGTATGTAAATATTTAACCTCTCATAGATGTATGTGGTTATGTCCTTAACATTGCATGAGCCACTCAGCTCAGAAAGTTGTTCAATGTTTTCTAACTTGAAAGTATCTTGTAAATATGTTTTGTTCCTCTGACACGTGAGTTGGAGTCTTTGAAAAAGTATGTTCTGTCTATACTGGCAGATAGTAGAAGAAGGTGGGGAGTAAATATTTGGGAGATTGAAACTCCTGAGCCCCAGGAAGCCAGGGCCTCTGCAGCTCAAGAATTCTGGCTAAGGAGGAATGGGAAATGAAGGGACGGAAACCAGCCCTGGCCCATTCAGAAATACTGGAGGTGACACCTATCATTTAGGGAGTTGGAGGCAGCAGGAGCTCAGGCATGGAGACCAAGCTCCTGGCATTTCTGGGGCTGGAGGCTCCCAAGATGTCCCTTATCTTGGCAAGAAAAGTTCTATTTGTATTTATTTAGATGAGGAACGCAGAGTCATCCTTGATACCCTGTTCCCTCGAAGCACACTGTCGATCTAATTAGTCACCTCATCATCCCCTACGTCCATCCACCCACTTACTTCTTCCTGTCCCCCAGTTCTCCCTAATTTTCACCATTGTCTCCACCACAGCTGTCCTCTCATAGCTTCTCCACATTCCCTCCTGCCCCCTCCAAGCCATGCTTCATATGAAGCCAGAAGGATCTTTCCAGAGCAAATCTGATTATGTTGCTATTCTCTTTAAAAACTCTGTGTGACCTCCCATTGCCCTGAGGATTAAGTTCAAAGTCAGCACCATGTCTTTATACTGGTGCATCAATTACCAACCTCTCAGGGCTTTTGGCTGTTCCTGAGTGGGAATGCTGCTTTAGCACTGTCTCTGCCCTCTCCTATGCATTCACCTTCCTCTTGTCTCCTCCAGGCTCTTACACATGCAGTTTGCACATCATGAAATGCCTTCTGTCCACTGATTAATTCAACTCTATTTCTCAACTCAGTGCCCGCTCATCCAGGAAGCCTTCCCTGACATCTTTTCTCACACTTCCACAGCATTCTGCATATTTCTCCATCTGAACTCTTGATCAATTGTATTTTATTGTCTTCCTCATTAGAACTTAGAGTTAGGATCCGAATGGTCTTTTTCTTTGTGCCACTAGAATCTATGGCAGTCAGGGGGTCAACAGTAATCTTTTGGGGGGATGGAGGAAATAAATATATGTGATTAGTTCAGTAATTCCACTTAAATTCTGACCAGACTATTAACTCCTGGACATCAGGGTTACATTTGATACTTTCTTCATAAACTTCATAGCATCTCAACGGATGCTACGCTATGAACACCCACAGAAGGTGCTCAGTCAAAACTTCATTTTTGTTGTTAGGTGACTAAAATAAGGAATTCCTCTATTACTGGATTTTTAGGAGAAACATAACTAATATTTCTTTTTTTTATTTTGGGGGTTTAAAAAATGTTTTAATTTTTAATTCTTGTGGGTACATAATAGGTATATAAAGTTATGGGACACATGCAATGTATAATAATCGCGTCCTGGAAAATGGGGTATCGATTCTCTCAAGCATTTATCCTTTGTGACATAAGCAATCCAATTATACTCTCTTAGTTGTTTTTAAATGTGAAATTAAATTCCTATTGACGGTAGTCACCCTGCTGAGCTATCAAATACTAGGTCTTATTCATTCTTTCTAACTTTTTTTGTACCCATTAACCATCCCACCTCCCCCAAGGCCCCCACTACTTTTCCCAGCCTCTGATCACCATCCTTCTGCTCTTTGTCTCTATGAGTTCAATTGTTTTGATTTTTAGATCTTTGGGGATTTTTTTTTTCTTTAGGTTCTAGAGTGCATGTGCAGATCATGCAGGATTGTTGCATATTGCTTTAATTCTTTGTTGAATCACAAACAAAACAAAACAAATGCCTCCCCTACCAGTATTTCCCACATATGCCATACTCTTACCCTCAGTGAGTTTGGTGAAAAACTGTTTGGTTTGTTTCTCCTGTGTTGTTCTTTTAGCTTATTTTCTTGCAGGTTGCTCAATGACTTTTTACTTTAGAATTTAAGATTATATGAGCTGTGCTCATGTATCCCTTATATAGAACGGTATTTTTTCTCATGTTGCTATCATTTTAATTCACTCTCAAATCAAAAGCTAGATTGAATATCAGAATATTATAGTGACTGGTAGAGCTAGGTGTTTGGGTTATTATTGTGCCAGTTGACACCTTTACCTGTAGGCTATGTGCCAGATTTTCTGTACCTATACCAAAATGAATTATTAGTCTCCTATGTATTTTAAATATTGTTATGTCATTTTAATTTTTGATTTTTGATAATTGATGAACATTTTAAATAAGATTTTTGGCTATTTGCAGTATTTCTTTGCTGCATTGTTCATGTTTCATTTTCTTCTCTGTTGGAATGCTGCTTTAGCACTGTCTAACAGAGCAGTTTTAGGTTACAGGAAGATTGTGCAAAAAATACAGAGAGTTCCCATATATTCTTTCTTTCCTTCCTTCTCCCCCTTTCTCCTGTTGCCAACATCTTGCATTAGTGTGCTACACTTGTTACAGTATTGAAACATTATTATTAACTAACCTCCCTAGTTTATGTTAGGGTTCAGTTTTTGCATGTACAGCTCTATGGGTTTTGGAAAGTGTATAATGACCAGTATCCACCATTACAGTATCATACAGAACAGTTTCACTGCCGTAAAAAATCTCCTCTGCTCCATCTATTTATCTTCTCCTGCTTCCCCCGAATCCCCAACAACCACCAATCTTTTTATTATCTTTATAGTTTTGCCTATTCCAGATGCCATATGGTTGGAATTACACAGTATGCAGCTTTTCCAGACCAGCTTCTTTTACTCAGCCGCATGCACTTAACGTTTTCCGTATCTCTTCCTAGCATGATAGATCACTTTTCACCACTGAATAACACTCTGTTGTATTGATGTGCTGCAGTTTGTTTATCCATTATCCTATTTCAGGGCATCTTGTTTGCTTCCATCTTTTAGCGATTATGGATAAAGCTTCTGTAAACATTTGTGTGCAGGTTTTTGGGTCGGCATAAGATTTCAGGTCATTTGGGTTAATTCCAAGGAATGTAATTGTCAGATCTTATGGTCAGCCTGTAGTGACTGTACCATTTTGCATCCCCATGAGCAATGAATGAGAGTTCCTGTTGGTCCACATCCTCGTCAGCATTTGGTGTTGCCAGTGTTTTGCATTTTAGCCATTCTAGTAGGTATGTGGTAGTATCTCATTGTTTAAATTTACAATTCTCTAATGACAATTGATGTTGAGCATCTTTTTATATATGTATTTGCCATTTATATATCTTCTTTAGTGAGGTGTATGTTCAAATCTTTTGCCCATTTTGTAGTTGGGTTGTTTGTTTCCTTACTGCTGAGTTTTAAACATTCTTTGTATATTTGAATACAGTCCTTTATCAAGAATATTTCATTTTAATATAGTCAAAATAATTTATTTGCTGGCTTTTGTCTTTGTTATTAGTCTTAAAAAAGCTTTCTCTCCTTCAGGTTATAAATATTGCCTTGTATTTTTTGATAATTTTATGATTTCATTTTGAGATATGTTTAGAAATTCCATTTTTGGGAAGAGATTATTTTATTTTTTCCTCCATTTAAATCCACCTAGATATAATTGCCTTGCCTAGTTTTGACAATCATGCAATGGAAAACTGGGGACTAATGGTATTTGATGAATCAGTATTATTGCTGGAACCAAAAGATCAACTGACAGAAAAAAAGACTCTGATCTCCAACATTGTTTCCCACGAGATTGCACACCAGGCATGTGGTAAAATCTTCTTTTTATTTCATGTGAAGTTATTCTCCAGGTGCTCTACCAAAATAGCATAAAAACCTTAATAAGACCCTGCTATATACCATATTTTAAAAAGAAAACCCCCCAAAGTATGACAGTGGTAAAAACAGGGAACACTCAGATTCTGGGTGGATTTGAGCTATTGGTGGCAGACCCTGTTGAGGAGACCTTACGGCTCAGCTGAGGGTTGGGTATCTATATCCAACAATTAACTTTGCTCCACAAAGTCCTCTTCAGGAAAAGTAACCCATGCAGGCACAGGAGTATTTTTTTTTTTTTCATTTCACCTAAAATAAGGGATATTCAAAAGGATCACTGAAAGATACCCTCCTTTCATCAGCAGAGTGTTATAAATTTCTGCTTGCTGTTGTTGTTATTGGACAGAGGTTAAATGGATGCAGGTAATACATTAACAAAGTGGAAATAATTAGCCCTTGGGCTGCATTCCTGATGGTGGCATAAACGACAATTCATCAGATCTATTTGCTTTTGCATTGGGATTTTAGAAGTTTAGCTGTTTAATCTGATGAAGATTTTCATGTCTGCATTCCAGTGTCTGCTCCATTCACACCAGTTTGTTAAGAAAGAAATAATCTCAACTGTGTTATCTTAGTAATGTGGCTCTGTAAGAAGTTTGGAAAAGAGCAATTTACTAGGATTGAATAACACCCTGGTGCACAGTAAAACACACACATTCATACGTTTTATTAAGTCACCCAAAGTGTCATTTTTTATTATAGTCTAGGTGACACATTGTTTTGGAATACAGGCTATTAGTAATTACAGCTGTTTTAAGAAGTTGGTTAAATACCAGGGCTTGGGTTTGTTAGTTTGGAAATCATTGTTTTTCTTTCCTAATCCTGTTCATCATCCATTTGACACTGATTTTTTTTTTTTCTGTTTGGTTCAAACAGAAAATAATTACAGCTGAGCCATATTGCAAAACATATGATTACTTGAGTGATTTGTACACAGCACAGATCAAATTTTATTCTTAAAACGTAAACAACTGCTTAAAGTAAAATCCAGTTGCAGCCTATTTAGAGTATAAGGAGCTAGAGTTAGCAGGTGGTAAGTCACCATTCAGGGCTTCTGTTTTATGGAACTGAAAACAACTTTTGGGTCAAATAGACAGTTTAAGAAATGCTATTATAACTGACCTTATGTCTAAACATCGCAGTTTTAAAACAAAAATTTCTTTCAGTCATTAGACATGGAATATTTCTGAAAAATGCATGACTAATATCTCCTTATGTGAAAACAACAACGTGTTTTCTGGTGTCCTGTCTTCAAGTTTTGTTATTGACAGCAAATACATTTTAATTATGTCTTTTAACCTTACATTTATTTAACATGCAATTACAATGAATATAACTTAAAAATTAAATTTAAGAAACCTCTTTTTTTTTCTCATTTCCAAAAGTGGTTTGGAAACTTGGTTACCATGAATTGGTGGAACAATGTCTGGCTCAAGGAGGGTTTCGCATCTTATTTTGAGTATGAAGTAATTAACTACTTTAATCCTAAATTCCCAAGAGTAAGTATGTTTATTAAATTTATTTAACATTTTTCTCCTAATTATAAAAGTAAGGCATATTGATTCTTAAAAATATATAAAATACAGAAAAATACGAGAAATGCTAAGTTACCTGTAATACCAGAAATTATTTGTGATATCTTTTTTAATTTTTTTATTCCATGCTTTTAATCTATTGTGGATGTTTTTGAAAGTGGTAATTACATAAAAATTTGTATTGCTTTTTCTACTTTGTATTTGACTTCATATTTCTATTTCATAATCATGAGCATTTCTACCAATGATTAGATCTTTTTTAAAGAGAAGATTTTAAATGACTGCTGAATATTATTTTCACTTATTCCCACTATATATATTCCTTACTCCTACTATATATACAGTGTAGGGCTTGCTCTGTCACCCAGGCTAGAGACAGGGTCTCGCTCTGTCACCCAAGCTAGAGTGCAATGGTGTGATCTTGACTCACTGCAGTCTCAACCTCCTGGTCTCAAGAAATCCTCCCACCTCAGCCTTCCGAGCAGCTGAGACTACAGGCGCATGCTACTATGCTCAGATAATTTTTGTATTTTTTGTAGAGATTGGGTTTCTCCATGTTGCCCAGACTGGTCTCAAACTCCTGGACTCAAGGGATCCACCAGCCTCAGCCTCCCAAAGTGCTGGGATTACAGGCATGAGCCACCACGCCCAACCTAGACTGTATTTTAAAGTAGTGCAAAAGCGTATGACTTTTACAATAAGTAATATGCTACTTCATATTTAATATTATTGCTGGTATTGTTTTGCTGATTTGAGTAAATAGTATTATTGAAAAATAAATACATGCCTGTGCAAATCTAATTCTTTCAACTGTAGGTTTTACATCTGATATTTAATTTATGTAGAGTAATTAGGTAGTGCTTTTAGAATGCCATGATAAAGCCAAATTGATTTAATTTAGATGTTTAAATGTTTAGACTTCATGTTATCTTTTTTTTTTTTTGGAGACGAAATCTTGCTCTGTTGCCCAAACTGAAGAGCAGTGGTGCGATCTCAGCTCACTGCAACCTCCACCTCCCTGGTTCAAGCAATTCTCCTGCCTCAACCTCCCAAGTAGCTAAGACTACAGGCACGTGCCACCATGCCCAGCTAATTTTTGTATTTTTAGTAGAGACAGGGTTTCACCATGTTAGCCAAGATGGTCTCGATCTCTTGACCTCATGATCTGCCTGCCTCAGCCTCCCAAAGTGCTGGGTTTACAGGAGTGAGCCATCATGCCCAGCCCATGTTATCTTTTGGTATAAACCTCACTTCTTTTATAATCCAGAGGTCCTTTCTTGGTTTGCATCTTCTCCTCCTCTCTTCTATCTCCTGTAACCTCCCTGGTCCTCAGGATTGCTCCTTCCTGCCTTTCTTTGCTCGTCTCCATCTCATCTCAGCTCCCACTTGTTCCAAGGCTAGATTATTCACCTCTTGCCTCTTTACCTTCACTCATTCAAAGGTTTATTAATATTGAAATACTATTTCCACTTGCTGGATCTTCTTTATGGACTAAATCTATTCATTCTGAAAGAGATTCTCAGATGATGTTCTTTCTATTATTTTGGAAGTAAGCTTTCCTTCTTTTATGGAAGTTAATAGTGGATGGTAGGTAGATGGTACTTGTTTTGGTTGATAGTTTAGCAGGAAAAAGTTGACAAGCCTGTCTTGGTGCCATAGAAACCTTTTTTTTTTTTTAAATAATTTATTTATTTCATTTTAGGTGCATACTATATCTGGCATTTCTCCCCATGTTATCCCTCTCCACCCTCCCCTCCCATCCCACCTCCATTGTCTCTCCCCTACCCCCCCAACTGTCCCCTGTGTGTGATGCTCCTCTCCCTGAGTCCATGTGTTCTCGTTGTTCAACACCCACCTATGAGTGAGAACATACGGTGCTTGGCTTTCTGTTCTTGGGTCAGTGTGCTGAGAATGATGGTTTACAGATTCATCCAAGTCCCTACAAAGGACACGAACTCATCGTTTTTTATGGC
>PVKV010027111.1:0-26890 GCA_004027835.1 Alouatta palliata
GCCCTATGCTTTGTCTCCCAATGTCCACCCGATGGCCTCTGACCCCTATAAAACTCTTTGCCCTGAGAAGTCAGGCGCGACTTCTCTGGCCCCCTTTCCCGGACCACAGAACCTCGCCCGGGAGCTTAATAAATTGGCATTCGATTCTCCTCAGCTGATTTCAGCTTCCTCATTTTAGACTCAGTAATATTTCTTACAGTCAGATTTGTTACTTAATCTATGAGCTCCATTTTTTTTAAAAAGACATCACTTGTTGCATTTTTTATACTTTTGTCTAATCTGTCCTGGTTGGTCACTATTCCTGCTACGCAGTTAATGTCATGGACATTCTCTTGGCCTTGATCCTTTGCTTGATTCTGTGCTTGTTTAATCTGACTTTCATCTGCTTTCCAGATATTTGTTTATTTTAGTCTCTTTCTTTTATATATAAGAATTTTATTAACTCTTTGGTAATTCTTGGGTATGGCTTAATTTTATTTTATTTTATATTTTACTATGAAAATGCTTTAATAGGTAAAAGCACATACTATGAAAAACCTTAAAATGCAACAGCATGTGATGTGAAGACACGAAAAACAAAAAGTGCACACACAGTGAGAACTGGCTGTCATAGAACACACTGTTAGTAAATCAAGAGTTCACATCACTTCCGCCCTTTACCCAGTAACAGAAGGCATGTCAACACTCCTGCTATTCTATGGATTCATTTTAAAGTGGGCACTAATGAGTGTATTAGAAGCTCTACTCGCTGATGATGGAGGTTTTCAACTAGTTAGCTTCAATATAGTGAAAATGAACTAAATGATTTTTTTTATAATTGGGGATTTGTTATGTATCTGAAGCCCTATTCTCTGAGAATGTTCAGGGTCTGTGGCAAATAACTTACCAGTCTCTTGCCTTGGAGAGATAAGCCTGACCGCCAGTGTTCTGGGAAGGGAGAGAGGAGTGTGTGTTTATGTGTAAGTGTGCCACTGTTGAGAACTGAGACTTCCCTTTAGTATCTCTCTTCAGTGTAGCACTTTATTCCCACCCTCCATGATGTCTGCATCCTTGACTCTAGGGTCTCTCCAGGAATCTTCTCTAGATCAATCTGCCAATCGTTTTTTTCTGCTGGTTAGGGAAGGTGTGCTGCACAGGGTGGAGCAGGAGACTTGGCAAACTACCTGTTCTCAAGACAGACTTTCAAAGACGCTCCCAACTTTTAACCCCACACTTCAGCCCTCCACATACTTCTTTTTCTATACTGATACTTCCCACTCTAGAGTCCTCCTGGAGTTTTGTGGGCACTAAGATTTTTACTTATTCTAGTTTATAAATCATTTGCCATTCTTCTGTTCATTTTTCACCCCAAAGAAGTTTTAAAAATCTTGTATCTGTTCTTGTCTTCCTCTCTATTCTCTTTATCTTTGCAAGTTTATACTTTAAAACATTTTCTACTAACATTTTAGTAAGTTTTAGAAAGGAGAAGAGAAAATCTCGTGTTTTGAAACCACTATTTTCAACAGATTTTTCAATATTCATTCTTAAAGTGATATTTGTTTTTTTTAAAAAAAGGGTTTAGCAGTATTTACTGAAAACAATAATTGTGCTTGGTTATGTATGAAATCTCATCATCTGGTATTACCATATGATGTCTTATTTATAGCATCTAAGAACTCAGGAGATCTCATCCAAGTTCCCATTAGTGCAGGAGTCTCTGCTATGTCTTCCTTGCACAGTGAACCTTCAGCCTCTGCTAGTACAGCTCCAGTGCAAGCGAGCTCATTAGTCTGACAGGGAGAGTTTTGAAAAAAATTTTTTTTTTAACAAAAAACCAAATTCTTCTTTTTCAAACAACATATGGAGAAATTCAATATTTAAAAACATCAACTGTGGGAGGATACTGTAAGGACCAGATGCCAGCCTGCTCAGTCTATAATATCTCCTTCTGCTTCCCCTGAGCCATATTTATGCAAGACCAGGAACACAATTGTAAACTATTGCCTCTTACAGCTGAGAATTACTTTGCTGAGTTTCAGTTATCAGATAGAGCTTTATATAGCCCCAGCAGCTAATAAATAAGGTTGCCACTATGTATTTATTTTAGTTTCAATACCATGAAAGAAAGGTTATTTTGGAATTTGGGTTACTTTTCCAACAACCTTCCTTATAATTACTCATATATTTGTGAGTGTTAGAGGTCAGAAACACTCCGCTCTAACAGAGAGATCCAAGTTTCATATCTCTGGCATAGGAATTCACTGCTCATGAGCGCTTAAAGCAACAAAATCTTTTTTTTTTTTTTTTTTTTTTGAGACGGAGTTTCGCTCTTGTTACCCAGGCTGGAGTGCAATGGCACGATCTCAGCTCACCGCAACCTCCACCTCCTGGGTTCAAGCAATTCTTCTGCCTCAGCCTCCCGAGTAGCTGGGACTACAGGCACGTGCCACCATGCCCAGCTAATTTTTGTATTTTTAGTAGAGACAGGGTTTCACCATGTTGACCAGGATGGTCTCGATCTCTTGACCTCGTGATCCACCCGCCTCGGCCTCCCAAAGTGCTGGGATTACAGGTGTGGGCCACCGCGCCCAGCCTAAAGCAACAAAATCTAAAGCAACAATGTCAACAACATGATATTACAAGACGTCATGTAATGTCTTGCTGAAAATTCTAAAGATCAACAAAATGGACCAATTGACTTAAAGTGGAGGGGACAGAGACAGAGACTGAGAGAGAGAACTTGAATTACTAAACTAAAATCAGAAATGAAAGTGGGGACATTACTGACCTTATAGAAAGAAAAAGGATTATAAAAGAGCACTATAAGCATTTGTACACTAATAAACTGGATAACCTAGATAAAATTGAAAAATTCCTAAAACACACAAAGTATCAAAACTGACACAAGAAGAAACAGAAAATCTTAGGTGTATAACTAGTAAAGAGCTTAAATCTGTAATAAAATCTCCTAACAAAAGAGGGCCCAGGCCATTCACTTTATTGGTGAATGCAGTATATTAAACATTTAAATAAGGGTTAACACTGATTCTTCTCAAGTTTCTTCTATAAATAGAAGAAAAAGGAACACTTCCTAACTCATTATATGAGAGCAGCATTATTCTGATACCAAAGCCAGACAAAGAAATCACAAGGAAAGAAAACTACAGACCAATATTCCTTTTGAATATAGATGCGAAAATCCTCAACAAAATACCAGCAAGCTAAATCCAGTAACATATTAAAAGGATTAGACACTACATAAAAGTGTGATTTATCCCAAGAATGCAAGATTGGTTCCACATATGGAAATCAATCAAACATTAATAGAATGAAGAGAAATCTATTGATCTCAATTGATGGTGAAAAAACATTTGACAAAAATCTTACACTCTGTCATGATAAAAACGCTCAAAAAACTAGGAGTGAAAAGGAACCCTCAATGCAAGAAAAGGAATTTATTAAAAAAACTCAAATCTGACAGCATACTAATTTTTGGAAGACTAGAAGCTTCCCTCTATTAGCACAACAAGGCAAGAATGCCCGCTTTCACCACTACTATTCACTGTTATACTGGAAATTCTACCCACGATAATTAGTCAGGGAAAATAAAAATACATAAAAAATATCCAAACTGGAGAGAAAGAAGTAAAATGATCTCTATTCACATATGATGTGTATCCTAAACATACCACAGCAAGACCCCAAACTCCTTAGGGCCAATAAACAAATTCCCCAAAGTTACAGGATACACAAATAATATGCAAAGTGAGTTGTATTTATATACACCAGCAATGAACAATCTTAAAAGGAAATGGAGGAAGCAATTACATTTACAGTAGCATCAAAAATAATCAAATAGGAGTAAATTCAAGCAAGGTGTTACAAGACCTATACACTGAAAACTACAAAATGGTACTAAAAGAAAGAAAGCATAAATAAATAAAAAGACATTCTCTGTTCATGAATTAAAGACTTAATATTGTCAAGATGGTAATATTCCTCAAAGAGATCTACAAATTCAATACAATCCTTATCAAAATCCCAATGACCTTTTCTGCAGAAATGGGAAATCCTCAAATGCATGTGGAATAGCAAGTGACTTCAAACAGTTAAAACAATACTGAAAAAGAAGGACAGGAGAAGGTCTTCAATGGCTAGCTAGAGGCACCTGACACTTGTCCTCCACTAAGAAGAACCAAAGCAGCAAGTAGGTAATCACACTTCAAATAGAGAATCTAAGAGGGATCACTGAAACTTAGGAAGGAAGTAATGGAAATAACGCATGAAAAAAGAGAAATGAGGCAGCCAGCTTGACTGGAATAGGCAGGGATCCCAGAAAGCCTCCTTGTGCAGAAAAGTGTAAGTGAGAGATCCCCAGTGGGATCGCCAGCTACTTGGGTCTCACCAGAGAGCCTGTCTCCAGGACAAAGGGAATAGAAGGGTACGTTCCCCAGAGCCTGGAAGCTGCCTGCCTGGGGTAGCTGCCACTAACAGAAACTCTCCTCAACAGAAGGGCCTCAGCACACTTACATGCTTCTGAGAATAGGCTCTCCCCAACCAATGCTGCCACTGCTGCTGCCACTTGAGCATGCCACCTGGGGTCATGGGGATTCCTCTTATCCACCCACTGCAGCCTATACCTGTGCAGGCCTAAGGACAGGCAGGTTCTACCTGGCACTGTCCCTCCTAGTACCTTATACTGAAACTATCAAAAGTTAAAGAGAAAGAGAGAATTGTAAAACAGCAAGATAAAAGTGTCAAGTCACATATAATGGAAGCCCCATCAGACTAACAGTGAATTTCTCAGCAGAACCTTACAGGCCAGATGAGACTAGAATGATATATTAAAAAGGGGGAGGGGGGACAAAAAAAAAAACTCCTGCCAATTAAGAATATTATACAAAGCAGTTACCCTTTATAAATGTAGAAAAATAAACTTTTCTGAGACACAAAAAATGCTGAGAAAATTTATTACCACTAGATCAGCTCCACAAGAAATATTTAAGGCAGTTTTACACCTGGAAGTAAAAGAATGATTTTTACCATCATGAAAACACATGAAAGTATAAAACTGACTGGTAGAGCATACACACAAATAAGAAAGAAAACTCAAAGGTTACCACTACGGAAAACCACCAAACCACGATAATAAACAACACAAGAGAAAGCTAGGAACAAAGGATATGCAAAAGAACCAGAAAACAATTTTAAAAAACGACAGGAATAAGTCCTCATATATGAATCGTAATTTTGAATGTAAATGGATTAAATACTTAAAAGATATAGACTGAATTTTTTAAAAAAATCTATGCTGCGTCTAAAAAAACTCGCTTCACCTATAAAGATACAGAATAAATGAATAGAAAATGATGTTTCAGGCATATGGAAACCAAAAGTGAGTGCAAATAACTATTCTTATGTCAAATAAAGCAGACTTCAAGCCAAAAATAGTAAAAAAGAGACAAAGATGTCATTATATAATGATAAAGGGGTCAATTCAGCAAGAGCATGTAACAATTCTAAATATATATGCACCTAATACCAGAACACCCAGATATATAAGGTAAATATTATTAGACCTAAAGAGAGAAATAAACTGCAATACGATAAGAGCTGGGGACTTCAACACCCCACTCTCAGACTTGGACAGATTATTTACACAAAAAAATCCACAAATAAACACTGAATCTAAACTATATCACAGACCAAAGGGACTTAACAGATATTTACAGAACATTTTATTCAACAACTACAGAAAGCACATTTTTCTCATCAGCACATGGAATCTTCTCTGGAATAGATCATGTGTTAGGTCACAAAACAAGTCTGAACAATTTTTAAAAGTCAAAATCATATTAATTAACTTCTGAAACCACAATGGGATAAAAAAATCAATAACGAGGAAATTTGCAAAGGTTCGAATATATGAAAATGAAACAATATGCTCCTGAGTGGCCATTGTATCGATGAAGTCACTAAGAAGAAAATAAAAAAGATTCTTTAAACAAATGAAAATGAAAACATGACCTGCCGAAACTTCTGAGAAACAGCAAAATCAGTACTAAAAGAGAAGTTTATAGCAATAAATGGCTACATTTACAAAGTAAAAAGACTTCAAATAAACAATGTAACAATGAACCTCAAGGGACAAAAAAAGGAAGAACAAACCAAACCCAAAATTTGTAGAAGGAAAGAAATAATAAAGATCAGAGCATAACTAAATAGTGACTAAAAAAATACAAAAGATTAATGAAGTGAAAAGTTGGTATTTTGAAAGATAAACAAAATAACAAATCTTTAGCTAGACGAAATAAGAGAGAACAAATAGAAAACTGCAACAAGCCAATAATGAGTAATGAGACCAAAATTGTAGTGAAAACTTTCATCAAAAAAAAAAAAAAAGCCCAGGCCTTGATGGCTTCAATGCTGAATTCTATCAAACTTATGAAGAAGAATGAACTCCAATTCTTATCAAACTATTCCAAAAAACTGAAGGCAAGGAAATCCTTCCTAACATATTTTATGAGGACAGCATTACCTTGATTGCAAAACCACACAAAGGTGTAACACAAAAAAAGAAAGATATACTGGTGAATATCACTGCTGAGCATAGATGCAAAAATCCTCAACAAAATACTCCCAAACTGGATTCAACACCACTTTAAAAAGATTAGTCACCACAGTCAAGTAAGATTCATCCCAGGGAAGCAGGGATGGTTCAATGCACACAACTCAATAGATGTGATACATCATATTAACAGAACCAAGGAAAAAAAACATGACTATTTCAACAGATGTTGAGAAGGATTCAACACCATTTTAAAAAGATTAGTCACCACAGTCAAGTAAGATTCATCCCAGGGAAGCAGGGATGGTTCAATGTACACAAATCAATAGATGTGATACATCATATTAACAGAACCAAGAAAAAAAATATGACTATTTCAATAGATGTTGAGAAGGCATTTGATAAAATTTGACATCCCTTTATGATAAATACCCTCATCAATACAGGTACAGAAGAAACATATCTCAAAATAATAAAAGCTATATATGACAAAACCACAGCTAACATTATAGTGAATGGGGATAAATTGAAAGCTTTTTCTCTAGGGACTGGAATAAAAGAAGAATGCCCACTTTCAACACTTTTATTCACCATAATACTGGAACTCCTGTAGAGAGCAATTAGGAAAGAAAAAGAAATAGCATAAAGATAGGAAAGGAAGTAGTCAAATTAACTTCGTTTGCAGACAACATGATCTTATACCTAGAAAAAACTAAAGACTGCACCAAGAAACTGTTGGAACTGATAAACAAATTGAGTAAAGTTGCAGGATACAATCAACACGGAAAAATTAGTAGTGTTTACATATTTCAATAGTGAACAATCTGAAAAAGAAATGAAGAAAGCAATTCGATTTATAAGAGCTATAAAACATTTAAAATAGGCTGTAATTAATATAATCAAAGAAGTAAAAATTCTTTATAAGGGAAACTATAAAACTCTGATAAAAGAAATTGAAAAGGACACACAAACAAATGCAAAAAGATTTTATGTTCATGTATTGGAAGAATAAAAATGTCCATACCACTCAAAGCTGTTAAAAAATTCAATACAATCCCTATCAAAATACCAATGGCACTCTTCACATCAATAGAAAAAAAATCCTAAAATTTATGTAATACCACAAAAGATCCTGAATAGCCAAAGCCACACTGAACAAAAAGAACAAAGCAGGAGCCATCACACTATCTGACTTCAAAATTTACTACAGAGCTATAGTAACCAAAACAGCATGGTGCTGGCATAGAAGCAGACACATAGACCAATAGAACAGAACAGAGAATGTGGAAACAAATCTATATATGTACAGTGAACTCATTTTCCACAAAGGTGCCAAGAACATACACTGAAGAAAATATAGCCTTTTCAATAAATGGTGCTGGAAACATAGATATCCATATACAGTGCTGGAAACATAGATATCCATATACAGTGCTGGAAACATAGATATCCATATACAGTGCTGGAAACATAGATATCCATATACAGAAGAATGAAATTAAATCCCTATCTCTCACCATATACAAAAATCAAATCAAAATGGATTTAACACTTTAAGATCTTAAAAGATAAAACTACTAAAAGAAAACATTGGGGAAACTCTCCAGGACATTGGACTGGGCAACGATTTCTTGAGTAATACTTCATAAGCACAGGCAACCAAAACAAAAATGGACAAATGGTATCACGTCTAGTTAAAAAGCTTCTGCACAGCAAAAGAAACAATTAACAAAGTGAAGAGAAACCTAACAGAATGGGAGAAAATATTAGCAAACGATTCATCTAACAAAGGATTAATAACTAGAATACATAAGGAGTTCAAACAATTCTATAGGAAAAATTTAATATTTCAATTCAAAAATGGGCAAAAGATCTGAATAGACATTTTTCAAAAGAAGACATACATATGGCAAACGGGGATGTGAAACGGTGCTCAACATCATTGATTATCAGACAAACGCAAATAAAAACTACATTGAGGTATTATTTCACCCCAGTCAAAATGGCTTTTATCCAAAAGAAACACAAATGCTGGCAAAGATGTGGAGAAAATAGAATCCTCATACATTGTTGGTGGGAATGTCAATTTGCACATATGGAGAATGGTTTGGAGAATCTTCAAAAAACTGAAAATAGAGATATCACATGATCAGTCATTCCACTGCTAGGTATATACCCCAAAAAAGGGAAGTCAGTATCTCAAAGAGATAGCTGCACTCCCATGTTTATTGCAGCACTACTCACAATAGTCAAGATTTGGAAGCAACCTAAGCATCTGTCAACAGATAAATGAATAAAGAAAATATGGAATGTCTAAACAACAGAGTACTATTCAGCCACCAAAAATGATATCCTATCATTTGCAACAAGGATGGAACTGGAGGTCATTATGTTAAGTGAAATAAGACAGGCACAAAAAAGAGAAACTTTTCATGTTCTCACTTATTTGTTGGAGCTAAAAATTAAAATAACTGAACTCAAGAGAGTAGAATAATGGTTACTTACCACAGGCTGGCAAGGGTAGTGCAGGTGGTGGTGGAAGGGAAGTGAGGATGGTTAATAGGTACAAAAATATAGTTAGAAAGAATTAATAGGATGTAGTAATTAATAGCACAAAAGGCGATTGTCACCTGTTGTGATTTAAAGATAACAACAAGAGTATAATTAGATTGTTTGTAACATACAGAATAATTCTTGAGATGACGGATACCTCACTTACCCCAATGTGATGATTACACATTGTATGTCTACATCAAAATATCCCTTATACCCAATAAATATATATACCTCCTAGGTACTCACAAAAATTAAAAATTAAAAACATGGTAAAGATGATAAATTTTATATGTATATTTCACCTCAATAAAAACCCCAAATTTAAAAAGCAGTAGAAAGATTTCAAATAAGCAACCTAATAATGTACCTCAAGGAACTAGAAAAGCAATAATAAGCCAAAGCCAAAATCAGTAGAAGAAAGGAAATAATGAAGATCAAAGCAAACTGAATGAAATGGAGACTAAAAAAATATAAACGACGAATGTAATGAAAAGTTGTTTCTTAAAGAGAGAAATAAAGCTGATAAACTGCTAGTTATATTCACCATGAAAAAAAGAGAGAAGACCCAAATAAACAAAATTAAGAACAGAAAAGGAGATGTTATAACTGATACCACAGAAATACAAACATCATCAGAGACTATTATGAACAACTATATGCTGACAAACTGGGTTTCCCAGAGGAAATACAGGAATTCCTGAACACATACGTCTTACCAAAATTGGATCAGAAAGAAATATAAAACCTGAAGTGACCAATAATGAGTAATGAGATTGAATCAAAATAAAAAATTTCATACAAAAGCCCAGGACTAGATGGCTTCACTGCTGAATGTTACCAAATTTATGAGGAATAATGAATACCAATTCTTATCAAACTATTTCAAAAAATTGAAGGTGAGGGAATTCTTCTTAACTCATTTTATGATGCCAGAATTGCCCTAATTGCAAAACTAGAAAGGAAAAACCAAAAAGAAAACTATAGGCCAATATCACTGATCAATATAGACACAAAAAATCTCAACAAAATACCAGCAAACTAAATCCAACAATACAAAGATAATACACTATAATCAAGTGGGATTTATCTAGTGGGATTTATCCCACGAATGCATGAATGGTTCAATATATGCAAATCAGTAACTATAATACATCACCTCAACAGAATGAAGGACTAAAACTTCATGATCATTTCAATAGATGCAGAAAAATCATTTGATAAAATTCAGCATCTCTTCATGATAAAAACTCAACAAACTAGGCAAAAAAAGAACATACCTCAATATAATAAATGCCATAGATGACAAACCTCCAGTTAATATCATTTTGAATGGGGAAAAGCTGAAAGCCTTTTCTCAAAGGATTGAAATAAGATAAGAATGCCCATTTTCACCACTCTTATTCAGTCTAGTATTAGAAGTCCTAGCCAGAGCAGTCAGACAACAGAAGGAAATAAAAGGTACCCAAATTGGTAAAGAAAAACTCAAATTGTCTCCGTTTGCAGAGGACATGACCTTATATCTAGAAAAACCTGAAGACTCCACCAAAAACCTCTTAGATCTGATAAATCAGTAGAGTTGCAAGATGCAAAATAAACATACAAAAAAATCAGTAACATTTCTATATACCAATAACAAATTAGCAAAAAAGGAAACCAATAAAGCAATCTCATTTACAATCTGTACACCCCCAAAAAAACCCTAAGGATAAATTTAACCGTGGAGGTAAAAGACCTTTACAAGAAAAAGTACAAAACACTGATGAAAGAAATTGAAGAGGGAACAAATAAGAAGACATTGTATACTCATGAATTGAAATATTTAATATTTTTAAAATGACCATATGACCCCCCAAAAATCTACGGATTCAATGCAATCTCTCTCAAAATACCAATGACATTTTTTCACAGAAACAGAAACAATCCTAAAATTCTATGGACCAAAAAAGAGCCTAAAGAGTCAAGGCAATCCTGAGTAAAAATATCAGCTGATGGCATCGCTCTCACTCTTCCTTACTTGGAAAATTGAATACAAGGCTATAGTAACCAAAACAGCATGTTATTGGGATGAAAACAGGCACATAGACCAATTAGAACAGAATAAGGAACCCAGATATAAATACATGTATTTACAGCCAACTGACAAAGGTGTGAAGAACACACACTGGGGAAAAGACATTCTCTTTAATCAGTGGTGCTGGGAAAACTGGATATTCAAGTACAGAGGAATATTCATGCATTAGGTTCCTATCTCATGTACTAGGTTTCTATCTCTTACCATATAAAAAAGCCAACTCAAAATAGATTGAAATTAAAGTTCTACATAAGACCTGAAACTATAAAATTACTAGAAGAAAACATAGAGCAAACACTCCAGGACACTGGTCTAGGCAAAGTTTTATGGCTAAGACCTCAAAAGCGCAAGTAACAAAAACAAAAGTAGAAAAATGGGCCTACATTAAACTAAAAAGCTTCTACATAGCAAAGGAAACAATCAACAGAATGAAGACAACCTATGGAATGGGAGAAAATATTTGCAAAATATCCATTTGACAAGGGACTAATATTCAGAATATACAGGGAACTCAGACAAGAGCATAAAACCAAATAATCTCATTAAATAGTGGGTAAAGAATCTGTTTTACATCTGAGAACAAGACATACAAATGGCCAAGAGGCATATAAAAAATGTTCAACATCGCTAATCATTGGGGAAATGCTGATCAAAATCACAGTGACATATTATCGTACCCTAGTTAGAATGGCTATTATCAAAAAGACAAAAACAAACAAACAAACAAACAAAAACAAAAACAGATGTTGGTGAAGATGTGGAGAAAGCAAAACTCTTTTTTTTTTTTTTTTTTTTTTTTTGAGATAGAGTCTCGCTCTGCTACCCAGGCTGAAGTGCAGTGATGTGATCTCTGCTCACTGCAACCTCCGTCTCCCAGGTTCAAGCAATTCTCCTGCCTCAGCCTCCCAAGTAACTGGGATTACAGGTGACTGCCACTATACCTAGCTAATTTTTGTATTTTTAGTAAAGACAGAGTTTCTCCATGTTGGTCAGGCTGGTCTCAAACTTGGCCTCCCAAAGTGCTGGGATTACAGGTGTGAGTCACCACTCCCGGCCAATAATGCTAATTTTTACATTGGAAAATAGAAAGTACTGGCAAGGATATGGAGAAATTGGAAACCTCATATATTGCTCGTGGGAATATACAATGATGAAGCCACTGAGAACCACAGTTTCAATAAATTAAATATGGAATTACAACATGGTATAGCAATTTCACCATATATCAAAATAATTGCAAATAGATATGCAAACAAAAACTTGCATACTCACGTTCACAGCTGCACTATTTACAACAGCCAAAGTCAGAAACAACCCCCAAATCCATCAGTTGATACATGTATAAATAAAATGTGACATATTCATACAATTGAATATTATTCAAACATGAAAAGAAATGAAATACTGATACTATGACATGGATGAACCTTTAAAACGTAATGCCACGTGAAAGAAACCAGACAAAAAGGCCATGTGGTATATGATTTCACTTGTGTGAAATACCCAAAATAGGTCAATCCATAGTGATAGAGAGCAGATTCCTGTTTATGAAGGCCTGGGTTAGGAGGAATCGGGAGTGACTGTCTAATGGGTACAAGTTTTCTTTTCATGGTGATGAAAATCTTCTAGAACTTGGCAGTGGTGATGGTTGCACAGCATTGTGAAGGTAATGAAATGTCAGTAAATTGTACAATTTAAAATGAGTAAAATAATGAAGTTTCTGCTACATGTATTTTCTGTAATAAAAAATACACCTTAGTTATTTGTAACATCTAGGGTGGAAAAAGAATCTCATTATTTTTTAAGAGGCAAGTCTCACTGTGTTGCTTAAGCAAGCCTGCAGTGGTGTGATGATAGCTCACTGCAGCCTTAAACTTCTGGGCTCAGGTGATCCTCCCACCTCAGCCTCCTGCGTAGCTGGGCCTACAGGCATACATCAGCATGCCTAGTTAATTTTTTTTATTGGAAAAAGAATCTTTATGAACACTTACAAGTGACAGATAATGAAATTTGTTTTTAACTTTAATTTTTCAAATTAAACTTTTTATTTTGAGATGATTGTAGAGTCACAGGTAATTGCAAGAAATAATATAGAGAGATTCTACGTGCCCTTCACTCAGTTTTCTCCACTGCTAACATTCTGCAAAACTTGAGAACAATAATACAAGTAAGATATTGACATGGACACAGTTAAAATAGAAAACATTTCTGTTAGAGTAGGCAGATAGCAGGAAGGGGAGCCTGTGAGAAAGGGAGATCTGGGAAGCCTCAACCACTCAGGGATCACTGCAAAGCTGCCTACTAATAACATTTCTCATGCTGGAGTGGGTGGGCAGTCAGTCAAATGTGAGCAGAAAGGAGGAGAGATACCTATGCAGAAAGAAACGCCCCTTGAGAGACCCAGTAATTGCTCATTCTGCTGTTAAACTGTCAGAATGTAGCTAGCTAGCTACATGCTAATGAGAAGAAAAAAAGCACAAAGGGGAAATTCCTAAGAGATATGCAGATCCAGTAAGTGCAGATTTAACCTCACTACAACCTTCCTGGGGTGGCAGTCATGAGCAATGCACCATTAGGTAGGATTTGTATTGATTATCAGGCCTGCACATGTACATCCACTGACTATACGGGGGAATCCCACAAACCTGGGGCAGGATCTCAGCATTGAGGGGTGGGCGGAAGGTGGAAACTTAATACGGAAGTGGAAAACTGGATAAAGACAAAAGTGGAGACTTGAGACAGATGAGGAACTTAAAGCAGGAGTCTAACATAATAAAAACCACAATGCAGAAGTCTCAGGGCTGGTGACTCAATTCTCTTTTCAGCAGCCTGCTCTGCCTCATCTTCCAGGGTGTACTGCCTCTTTAAATACTCTGTTACTACTTAAACTTGGCTGCTGCTGCTGCTGTTTTCCAGCCAGACCAATCCACTTTTTCCTTGGAGTGTACTTTATTTACCTTCAGTAAACTCTCTGCTCTCTTTGTTAAATTGTCTTTTGGCTGCGCTCTTTCTCTGAAGGAAAACAAGAACTTCCTGGTAACATTTCCATCAGGTAATCTGGTAATCTCCAAGTAGAAACAGTTTTATTTCTTTTTTTCTCACTGGTATGTCTTTTATTTCCTTTTCTTACTTTATTGCACTGGTTACAACTTTCAATATTTCACTGAATAAGAGTTGTGAGACCTGACATTCTTGCCTTGTTTACTATTGAAGGGAAAAGCATTCAGTTTTTCACCATTAAGTACGATGTCATCTATAGGTTTTTACAGATGCTCTTTATCAAGTTGGAGATGTTCCCTTTCTATTCCTATTTTTCTGAGAGTTTTCATTATGAATTGGTGTTATGGACTGAATTGTGTCCTCTTGAAATCCGTATGTTAAAGCTTGAATCCCAAACATAACCATTTGGGGAGATACAGCTTTCAAGGAAGGAATTAAGATTAAATGAGGTTATAAAAGGTGAAACACTAATTCTGTAGGACTGGTTTTCTTATAAGAAAAGGAAGAGGCATTAGAGATCTCCCTCTCTCTGCATAAGCCAGGAAGAGAAACCTCACCAGAAACCAACCTTGGTGGCATCTTAATATTGAACTTCTGGTCTCTAGAACTGTGAGAAATAAATTTCTGTTGTATAAACCACACAGTATGTGGTATTTTATAGTAGCCTGGGAAGAACAAGACAATTGGTGTTGAATTTTGTCAAATGACTTTTCTGTGTAATTGATAAATGCATTTTAGTGACTTGCAACATTTAAGAAAGAGAGAAAAAAAATCATTAGGGAAACTGACAAATGACATAACACAATTTTCATCTTTTGTTTTCCACGTTGTTATCAAAGTTATGGTGTAGCAGCTTATGTAACTTCTACTGGAAAATTTGAGTAAATAATACAGAAGAATGAACTTGTGTATATTTTGATGGCTGTGTAAGTTGTATATTATTTAAAATTATATGATGAAAAATAGCTTAGAATAATCTTTGGTAATATTCTCAAGGTCTGAGAAAGAATTAAATGCTTTAACTTTAGAAAAATATATGTTATCAGAAAATTTTAGAGCATCATAATGACCATACAAATGAACTATGCTCTATTAATAGAATGGTGTTGACTAACATGTTAGCACTAACCACAAGGGCTGTTGACTACTTAAAAGGAAGATAATCATGACTGCAAACAGAAATTTGGATAATTGGGGTGGGAGATGTGGTGAGGATGTGGTAAAACTTGCCCTCTGCAACTGATGGGTATATGGCATTGCTAGTTTGGAAGTGTATTAGTTTGCTAGGGCTACTGCAATAAAGTACTACCAAACTAAATGGCTTAAGCAACAGAAATGTATTCTTTCACTGTTCTGGAGGCTAGAAGTCTGAGATCAAGGTGTCAGTCAGCAGGGCTGGTTCATTCTGACAACTGTTAACATAGCTGTTATGGCTGTTTTTAAAGCTGTCTTGGCTCAGTTTAGAGGTCCTGGTGGCTATAGGCCAGAAAGTTCCCCTTTTTGAGCACCTGAATGAGGGCACACCTCAACCACTTCCTTTATCTGGGGCTATTAAATCCACGGCTGTTATCTCCCCAGACAGTCTGTTTAATTGAGAGACATAATGGTTTCCTTTAACAACTTTTTAAAAGTCCTCTCTAGCAAATAAACCCCTAAATGGGTCTATTTTGCCTCAGACTTCAATCTTCCTTAATTCAGGTCTCCTTAGCCAATTTATACCTCATATCAATTTTAGAAAGGTTTTAAATCACCCTTTCCTATATTTAATGAGGCTATGTTTCATATCCTACTATGTGATGACTCATTATATCTGAGACCATTTAATAATGTCTCCCCTGCCTCTGTCTTTAGGGATTTTTGATCCAGTCCACATAGGGATGGAAGCCGAAGACATACTCTCCAGGGGCCTATTAATCATAGATTGCCCCAAGGGCCAGGTACCTACCCATCAGATAGAGGACCCATTTATTTTTCTTCCTGGTGCAGTATTGGGTGGGTGTATGTGTCCAGGAATTTATCCATTTCTTCTAGATTTTCTTGTTTGTGTGCAAAGGTGTTCATAGGAGTCTCTGACAGTTATTTGTATTTTCATGGGGTAGGTAGAATATTTCCTTTGTCCTTTTTGATTGTAATTGGATCTTCTCTCATTTCTTCTTTATTAGAGAAGTGGTATCTTCATATTCCTGATCAAATCAGGAATATGATCCCATTCACAATTGCCACAGAAGAATAAAATACCTAGGAATGCAACTACCCAGGGAGGTGAAAGATGTCTGCAATGAGAATTCCAAAATACCACTCAAAGATAGCTCTAGCTAGCCTAGGACTATCTATCTTGTTAGTTTTTTTCAAGAAACCAGTTCTTTAATTCATCAATCTTTTGAATGTTTTTTTGTGTCTCCAAGGCTGTCTTCAGTTCAGTTCTGATTTTGGTTATTTCTTGTCTTATGCTGGCTTTGGGGTTGGTTTGCTCTTGCTTCTCTACTTCTTTCAGTTTAATGTTCGGTTTTTAATTTGAGAACTTTCTAACTGTGATGTGTGCATTTTGTGCTATAAATTTCCCTCTTAACACTGCCTCAGCTGTGTCCCAGAGATTCTAGTATGTTATATTTTTGTTCTTGGTAAGTTTCAAAGAATATCTTGATTTCTGCTGTAATTTTATTATTTATCCTGTCATTCAGGTGCAAGTTGTTTAACTTCCATGTAATTGTATGGTGGTGGTTGATTTTCTTAGTCTTGGATTATATTATTATTTTATTGTGCCGTGGTCTGACAGTGGTATGATTTTGGTCTTTTGCATTTGCTGAGGAATGTTTTATGTCCAATTGTGTGGTTGATTTTAGAGTATGTGCCAATTGGTGATGGGCAGAATATATATTCTGTTGTTTTTTTGGGAAAGAGTTCTGTAGATGTCCATCAGGACCATTTGATTCAATATTGAGTTCAGGTCCTGACTATCTTTGTTAATCTTCTGCCTTGAGGATCCATTACTGTCAGTGGGTATTGAAGTCTCCCACTATTATTGTTTGGGAGTCTCAGTCTCTTTGAAGGTCTTTAAGAACTTGCTTTATGAATCTGGGTTCTTCTGTGTTGAGTGCATATGTATTTGATATAGTTAGGCTAGTTAGGTCTTCTCGTTGAATTGAACCCTTTACCATTATTTAACGCCCTTCTTTGCCTTTTTAAATCAAAGTCTGTTTTGTCTAAAATTAAGATCACTACCTTTCCTTTTTTTTTTTTTCTGTTTTCCTTTTGCTTGGTAGATTTTTTTCCATTCTTTTATTTTGAGCCTGTGGATGTCATTGCATGTGAGATGGATCTCTTGAAGACAGACACCATTGGGTCTTACTTCTTTATCCAGGTTGCCACTCCATACCTTTTAATTAGGATGTTTAACCCATTTACATTCAAGGTTAGTATAGATATGTGTGGCTCTGATGCTATTATGTTATTAGGTTGTTATTATGCTGGTTTGTGTGGTTGCTTTATAGTGTCACTGGTCTGTTTACTTAAGTGTGTTTTCATAGTGGCTGATACCAGTTTTTTCTTTCCATATTTAGTGCTTCTTTTAGGCTTACCTCTTGTAAGCCAGGTCTTGTGGTACCAGATTCTCTCAGTATTTGCTTGTCTAAAAAGGATCTTATGTCTCTTTTGCTTATGAAGGTTAGTTTGGCTGGATATGAAATTATTGGTTGGAATTTCTAAGAATGTTGAATATAGGCCCCCAGTATTTTCTGGCTTGTAGGTTTTCTGCTGAGAGGTCCACTGTTTTCTAGATGGGCTTCCCTTTGTAGGTGACCAGTCCTTTCTCTCTAGCTGCCTTCAACATTTTCTCTCATTTTGACCTTGGAGAATCTGATGATGATGTGTCTTGAGGGTGATCTTCTTGTGAAGTGTTTTGTGGGGATTCTCTGCACTCCTGAATTTGAATGTTGGCCTCTCTAGTTAGATTGGGTAAGTTTTCATAGATGATATCCTGAAAAATGTTTTCTAAGTTGCTTCCATTTCCCCCATCTCTTTCAGGAATGACAATGAGTTGTAGATTTGGCCTGTCTACATAATCCCATGTTTCTTGGAGGTTTTGTTTATCTCTTTTCATTCTCTATTTTTATTCTCGTCTGACTGTCTTATTTTAAAAAGTCAGTCTTCAGGCTCTGAGTTTCTTTCCTTAGCTTTTTCTATTCTGCTGTTTAGACTTGCGAATGCATTATGAAATTATTTCAGTGTGGTTTCAGATCTATTAGGTTGGTTACATTATTTTCTATTCTGGCTATTTTGTCTGTCAGCTCCTGTATCATTTTATTGTGATTCTTAGTTTCCTCAAATTGGGTTTCAACATGTTCCTGAATCTCAATATCTTTGTTTTTATCCATATTGTGAATTCTCTTTCTCTAATTTGAGCCATCTCAACTGAGTGAAGAACTATTCTTAAAAATCTAGTATGATCATTTGGAGGAAAGAAGATGCTTTGGCTTTTGTAGTTGTCAGAGTTCTTGTGCTGTTTTTCTCCTTTTTGTGGACTGATGTTCCTTCTATCTTTGAAGCTGCTGTCCTTTGGATGGGCTTTTTCTTTTATCCCATTTGATGACATTGGGTGTTTGTGGTATAAGGTGGGTTCAATCAACTGGCTTCCTTTCTGAAATGTTTTAGAGGGTCAAGACTCAGCTCAGGACCCCTGGACTGCATGCTCTAACTCCAGGGTTCTGGTATTGGGCCCTTATTTTGTTCTTTGGCTTCTTGAGGTTAGGAAGGAACCTGCTGCATTGGAGGTGCCGTGGTGCTCCAAGACCGCTGGTCACAACACTCTAATGGGTGGTGCCAGCCAAAGCACTTCATAGGGCAGTGGCAGCAGGATCCATCCTGGTTCACATGTATCAGCAGCACAGGCAGTGGCAGCATGTCAGGGTGCACACTCATGGGCTTTGGCAGGGTGCTACTTGGTGCCAGGCTGCCAGTCTCCATGTAGTTGTTCTCAGCAGTATGGTGGCATCATCCCTAGGGGGTTCAGGGCCCCTTCCAGTGTCTGTGCACTTGTTTGTGCTATTCGTGGTGTTAGCATGGGGGCAGGTTACTGGCAGATGCAGGATTGTGTGTGCCCTCTGTGAGTATTCACACTAGCAGCCTTGGCTCAGGACAGGGGTGGTTCTGCTGTTCTCCCTCTATAGTTTCTCTCTGGCGGCAGTATCAGCCCAGGGTAGTCACTGGTGGGGGCAGGGCTAGTGTGCTCCATGCCTTCCAATGCTCCAATGACAATGGCTGCTCTGCAAAGGGTAAAGGCGGGGTGCACTCACATTGGCAGCAGTGGCACAGCAGGGTGCATGTGCACACACATGCTAGTGCATAAGAGAAGGGAAGGGCCCCTGATGCACATGTGCACCAACAAAGTAATGTGGCGGTGAGGAGGTGGCTGTGGGTGAGTGTGTGTAGGCAAAATGACACAAGTGAGCCTATGGGAGTAGGGAGAGAGGGCAGGTGAGCTGGGGTGTGACTGCAGGGGCTGTTCTGCCAAACACTCTGCCATTCAGGCATGGTCCACCAGTGCAGGAGCTATGATCTGAGCCCCCAAGGTACCTGGGGGCTGCATTGTAAGCAGGTGCCACCAGGTTGGAGCCCTGGGAGAGGCCAGCAGACCAAGAGGTGCCCAGGTCAAACCAGCCCTATCCCATGGGCAATATTACCCTGCAGAGTTAAGGTCCAACAGTTCCCCTAGGGCTAAAGTCTCCTGTGGGAGCAAGTTGAGCCTAGGAGTATGGGTAACCCTGGCTGTGTGGTTTACCACAGATGCTCCAGACCAAACTCTCTGGGCTTCATGCCAGCAGGAGCTCTGCTTCTATCACTTCTCTAAGCAGGTCTTTCTGTCAATTCAAGTATCTATGGTAGTCCAGGGGTCTTCTCCTGCTGGGATTTCAGAAACCGGGTTGCTCCTTGCCTGTTTAACTTATCCCTTTGCAGGAGTCGTTGGCAGCCAGAAATGAGTTCTAGTGTTCCATAGTTCTGTGCAGGGTTCACATCTTCCTCCCTCTTCAGCCCAGCATCTGCTTCTTCCCTCCATCTGCTCTCAATGTCTTCAGAGGCTAGCAGTGTGCCAGCCTTTCCAATGTCCGGGTCTCTCAGTGGAAGACATTCCTCCTGGCTGTGTCTAGTTGACTCTCTTGGAGGATAAATCCCTGATTGAAAATCTGTTTGCAGCAAAACCTATTTCATAACTCAAAACCTTGGGCTGTTGGGAATTTTAAATTCAACCACACTTAATTGAGGCTTTAATTATGCCATTCAGTTCTGCTGCTTTGATACATTACAGCAGTATCATGGATACTGACCTCACCTTTGCTAACTGTGTGCCACAAAGCTCCTTGACTTAAATGATATTTGCATGTCAAGACCCCAGGCCTAACATTGCCTTCGTATTCCACGTGTGGCTCAGCCTCATTATAGTACCACAGAGCTACAAAAATAAGACCCAAGTCAACTCAAGTTTGTGAACATTTGAAAAGGATCCCATATCACTGTTCCAGTTTCAGTCTCACATTACAGATGATATTGCTTCAGCCCGACTTTGACCTTGAAGATGACTTTGCCCCTTTTCCCAGAAACAACTTCACCCAGGCCACTGAGATCACCACCCCAGAAACATACATATACTGGCTTTCCTAAGGAGCTGAAAAATTGGACACAGAACATTTATCATTTTACTTCCTTTGATATGAGAAATTCTATTTCATTCCGTGAATTCAGCATTTGCTTAGTTCATACTCTTATTCTCTGCCACAATGCACCTCCTTATACTTCCACACCTAAAGAAAAATCTGGTAGAGTGTACTAGTCTTTGTGCCATTCTAATAATTAATGAGATTATTTGTTTTTCCGGGAAGTAACTGCCGCATATGGGTTCACACCTCAACCCCCCGGAGAGAGGACCTCCCATTGCCCGCTACCTCCTCCGACACTTTCCACTCCAGTTTGCTACCACAACCTCCTGCCCTGCATCCATGACCACAGCTACTACCTCTTCCCTAGGTCACAAACATCACTAATCTTTACATATATCTTACTTAACTACCTTCATACTCTCCAAAAATGTAATTGTTGGACCTGCCACCTTGAACCCTGGAATATACCATGAGATTACTATTACACACAAATATAGCTCATGTTTTAACATACTTTAACTCAGTCAGTATATTGTTGGCGATCCTGGAAATCCCATATCTGTTTTCTTGACTAAGGCCATACAAGGTGAAACTTGGTTATGAACCAGCCTACAAGGACTCCTTATATTCCTACTTGTTTTCCTCCTTTTTAAGGAGAAAATAATAAAATGTTTTTTATGCTATTTAGGCCAATGTATGCACTACTCACTAAAAGTATTCTCTACAATTTAGGCCACTCAAATACGTCAAGTAATGAAGCTTAACATTAATGTGGAGATCAAGAGATCAATTTTAACATAGTTTTCATGTCAAAAAGATGCCTTCTAGTCCCAGTTTTGAGCCCCTAATGGTTTGTCAGCTCCCCATTTGAATATCTGATGACAGCTATGTCCCAGAGCTTATGAAGTCATTCAAATTAGCTAACACACAGAGTTTTCAGGACACCTAATCCTGCTCCAATTGCCATATATAAGGTGTTCTCTACAGCTCCAGCGTGTTGTTACCCAGTCCGTGTGTGCAGTCACTGTGCGGCCCTACATAGGAGTCTTTTGTTTGGAGCTCTAAGTAACGAAGAGGTTTGCCTTTCATCTAGCCAAGATAGTCTTTGTGTTGAGTCCTGTCATCAAAAGAATCTTTAATCTCATAAAACAGGAGGGAAGAATCTTTGCTTCTGTCCTAGTTTACAGTGGTTTCCTGGCAACATTTGGTTTTCTTTGGCTTGTAGAAGCAGCATCACTCTGATCTCTGCCTTTCTCTTTACATGGTGTTCCTATGTATGCACTCAGTTTTCCTCTTGCTATAAGGACACCACAAGAAGCTAAGAAGTGCAGAAGAAGAGAAAAAGAATAAGCCAAAGACACCAGTTATATTGGATTAGGGACCAATCTATTTCAGGATGGCCACATCTTAACTAATTATATCTGCAATGACCCTATTTCCAAATAAGGTCATCTTCTGAGGTACTGGGGATTAGAATTTCAACAAATAAATGTTGGTGGGGGGTGCTCTATTCAACCCATGATTGAAAGTACTTATTAAAGACAAACATATCTTATAACACACTTATCTTATAACCCAACGATTTAATTCATATCCAAGAAAATGAATGTACACATAGACCAAAAATTATGTACAAAAAAAGAATATTCTTAGAAGCTTTATGTTAGCCCCAAACTGGGCCAATCTAAATCTACAGAAAAATGAATAAATTGTGATATAGTTATTAAAATTTGCTATACAGCATTAACAAACTATGCAAAGAATTTCATGTATGTGAAGTTCAAAAATTGTCAGAATGAATTAATGCTATTGGAAGTCTAAGTAGTGTTTATCCCCAGAGGAGAAGATACTAGCACAGAGGGAACAAAGGACACTTTGAGTAATAAAAATTATCAACACTGGTTTTGGAAGTAATTGGATGAGTGCACATACATGTAAAAATTCATCAAGCTGTATACTCAAGATATGTTCATTTTACCATACGTAATTTGTACTCTCAAAATGCTGCTTTTCAAATGAATTGTTGTATAATTAATCTTGTTACTTCAGTGCTGTGGAAGAAGCAGTAAGTAGTAAGCACTGGATTTTTTGGTTTATTACTCAGCAAAACTCACTGACACTTTCTCTCAGTGGCTAATCAGTCAAAAACATATGCAATAAAAGCAAAAGTTAAAGATCAGCAAGATGATGAAGAAACATGTTTTGCAATCCTGTTGAAAAGAGAACAAATAAAAGTGACCAAGAGAAACAGACTAAGTCTGGTGATTGATTTAAAGTGGATTTATGTTTAAGTAGAAAACTACTCCAAATGCATACATGGGGGAAGATGTCAGCTTCAATGTTACTGATCTCCATCATTATCATGGTATCTGATAAGTCTGATACTGTGACATTTTCAGCTAAAAATAAAGCTTTCTTTCAATGATTATGAGGATACTCTTGATCTACTTACTTATAAGGTGTTTCTTGACTTGTCCTAGCAGCAGTGATAAATGTGTACATTATCCAGCAAAACTCCTTCTGAGCTGCCTTATCTCGACAGTGTACTGACTAAGAGGCTAGCTGAATTCAGAGTAATTGGAAGCCGGGATTGAAGTGAAACTAAACTTCTGTGACATAAAAGTTGTCCTGGGCTTCTTTTGTTGGTTGATTTTTTAAATTACTGATTCAATTTGAGAACTTAATATTAGTCTGCTCAGGGTTTCAATTTCTCTTGATTCAATCTTGGGAAGTTGTGTATTTTCAGGAATTCATCAATCTCTTCCAGATTTTTCCAGTTTGTGTGCATAGAGGTGTTTATAATAGTCTCTGAGGATCTTTTGTATTTCCGTGAGATCAATTGTAACGTCACCTTTGTCATAACTGATTGTGTTTATCTGGGTCTTCTCTTTTCTTTGTTAATCCAGCTAGTACTATATTGATCTTGTTTATTTTTTCAAGGAGTCGTCTTTTGGTTTTGTTGATCCTTTGTATAGATTTTTGGATCTCAATTTCATTCAGTTCTGCTCTGATTTTAGTAATTTATTTTCTTCTGCTAGCTTTGGATTTAGTTTGTTCTTGTTTTTCTAGTTCTAAGTGTGATGTTAGATTGTTCATTTGAGATCTAACTTCTTGAAGTAGGTGTTTAGCACTATAAACTTTCCTCAACACTGCTTTTGCTGCATCTCAGAGATTTTTATATGTCATGTATCTGTTTTAACTAATTTTAAACATTTTTTGATTTCTTTCTTAATTTTGTTGTCTACCCAAAAGTTATTGAAGATCAAGTAGTTTAATTTCCATGTTATTGTATAGTTTTCAGAGACATTCTTGATATTGATTTCTATTTTTCTTCCACTGTGGTCTGAGAGTATGGTTGGCATGATTTTGACATTTTGAACTTACTGATACTTGCTTTATGGTTGAGTATATGGTTGACCTCAGAGTATGTTCTATGTGATGAGAAAAATAGATATTCTGTGGTTGTTGGGTGGAGTATTCTGTAGATGTCTGTTAGATCCAACTGATCGAATATTACATTTAAGACCAGAATTTTTTGGTTAGTTTTCTGCCTTGATGATCTAATGATGTCAGTGGGATGTTGAAGTCTCCAGCTACTATTAAGTGGCTAAGTCTCTCCATAAGTTTAGAAATATGTGGGGTTTTTGTATTCTGAGTGCTCCAATGTCGGGCATGTATATATTTAGGATAGTTAAGTCTTTTTGTTGATTTGAACCCTTTATCATTATGTAATGCTCTTCTTTGTCCTTTTCTTTACTATTGTTGGTTTAAATTTTGTTTTATCTGATGTGAGAATAGTAGCTCCTGCTCTTTTTTGTTTTCCATTTGTGTGATAGATCTTTTTCCACCCCTTTACTTTCAGCCTGTCTGTATTGTTACCTGTGAGATAGGTCTCTGACAGGCAGCAGATGGTTAAGTCTTGTCCTTTTATCCAAGTTGCCACTCTGTGCCTTTTAAGTGGGGCATTTAGATTGTTTAATTCCAGATTAATATTTATATGTGAAGTTTTGATCCTGTTGTGATGTTGTTAGCTGGTTGCTTTGTAGTCTTGATTGTGTAGTTGCTTTATAGGGCTGTGTAGTTAAGTGTATCTTTGTAGCAACAGATATTGTTCTTAAATTTCTATGTTTAGAACTCCCTTCAGGATCTCGTAAGGTTGGCCTAGTGGCAATGAATTCTCTTAGTGTTTTCTTGCTTAGGAAAGATTGTATTTCTCTTTGCTTATGAAGCACAGTTTGGAGAGTATGAAATTCTTAGTTGGAATTTCTTTTCTCTAAGGATACTGAAAATAGACCCCTATCGCTTCTGGCTTATATGCTTTCTGCTGAGATGTCTGCTGTTAATCTGATGGGGTTCCCTTGTAAGTGAGCTGGCTCTTTTCTCCAGCTGCTTGTAAGATTTTATTTCACACTGACCTTGGAATGTCTAATGACTATGTATCTTGGAGATGGTCATTTTGTGTAGTATCTTGCAATTCTCTGAATTTCTCGAATTTGCATGTCGACCTCTTTAGTGAGATTGGGTAAATTTTTCAGGACTGTATCCTCAAATATGTTTTCTAAGTTGCTTACTCTCTCTTCCTCTCTAGGAAGATCCCTTGGGCAGAAGCTGCAGCTGACCAACAGGCTAAACCCCTATTTGACCAGTCTCATGGATAAAGGGACACCCAACTACCATGCCAAAAAGCAAACCTATTCCTCACTCTTCTCAGTGTTCTGAGATTGGGGGCTCTTCCCTGGCTTGAACTCAGGCTGCAGATCTCATCTTGATACCTCTGGGTGGTGTGCTTGAATGCTGGATGTTGGGATTGAGTGCATGGTTTTATCCTCTGACCCCTCAGGATTGAGCACCAGGTGTGCTGCGGAGGCCAAACTGCTCCCAGGCCACTGCAAAACACTCAGGTGGGGAAATGGAGGCTGTTCTGTGTGCACCCTATTTCAGGAGTAGCCAGGCATGGGTCTTGGATGGGGCTGGTGGACAAGGGCATATTAGACACACAGTAGTCCTGTGGAAAAGGCAGCCCTAACTTCTGCCAGCCTGGCACTCAGCAGGGGCTAGAGTCACTCAGAGCAAGATGGTATACCTTGGTGATGGATGTATATGGTTGTGTTTTGCTGCACCTGCCCAAGATGAGAAATTTTCTAGGCTCTGCACAGGTTTGAGCTGTACCTTTACCTATTCTCTGGGCATTAAGTAACCATGTATTAGTTCATTCTTGCATTACTAAAAGAACTACCCAAGAATGGTGAATTTATAAAGAAAAGAGGTTTAATTGGCTCACTGTTCCAGAGGCTGTACAGGAAGCTTGGCTGGGGTGGCCTCAGAAAACTTACAATCATGGTGAAAAGGTAAAGGGGAAGAAAGCATGTCTTCAAATGCCCAGCAGAAGGTGGGGAGGTGGTACATACTTTTAAACAAGCAGATCTTGTGAGAACTCTATCATCAGACAGCACTAGGGGGAGGGTGCTAAATCATTAGAAACCACCCCATGATCCAATCACCTCCAGCCAGATGCCACTCAGGATCATAATTCAAAATGAGATTTGGGTGGGGACACAGAGCCAAACCATATTAAGCCATCAATATATTTTCGCCTCTTTTCTCTTGCTATTACTAACATACACTCGATATCCCTGACTAGGATTAAGGAGTAGATCTGGGAGAGGATCCAAGATGGCCGATTAGGAGCAGCTGAGGATTGCAGCTCCCAGTGAAAGCGTGGAGGGTGAGTGGACGCCACATTCCCAGACGGATTTTTATTGCCCACCGACCAGGAGATTCCCAGGGGGAGGAGCCCCACGGGTCGCCAGCACACCTGGTTTGGCCAGTGCGGCTGTTTTCGCCGGCTCGGCTGTTTTCGCCTGCGCGGGCGTTTTCGCTGCTGCTGTTTGGAGCGGCGCCCCGGCGCAGCAGTTCCCAATACAAAATACGTGGGTCCGGGTGCCGCTTTCCCTGGCAATTGGAACTCTGGGAAGGCAGAGCCGCCCATTCATTTGATTAAAAAAAGGGGACTGAAACAGACAGCCAGGCCAGGAGATTTCCCAGGCAAAAAAACGCCAGCGCCAG
>PVKV010027112.1:7117-26986 GCA_004027835.1 Alouatta palliata
ACCCAGCTAATTTTTTTGTATTTTTAATAGAGATGGAGTTTCACCATGTTGGCCAGGCTGCTCTGGAACTCCTGGCCTCAAGCGATCCACCCACCTCAGCCTCCCAAAGTGCTAGGATTACAAGCAGGAACGACCACGCCTGGCCTATAAGCATTTTTCTGTATTGCTCCAAATCTACAAAATCATCCTTTTTAATTATTTCATATTATTGTAATTAATCCTTCCAACTGCTGGCCGTATTAAATTGTTTCTAATTTTTGATACTATAAATAATACTGGCTTAGATTATTTCCTTATAATGTATTACTAGATTAAGATTAGTAATCAAGCCAAGTGCAGTGACTCACTCCTGTAATCCCAAAACTTTGGGAGACTGAGGTGGGAAGATCACTTGAGCCCAGGAGTTCGAAGTTGCAGTGAGCCATGATTGTGCCACTGCACTCCAGGCCTGGGCAACACAATGAGACCTACCTCCAAAAAAAAAATATGACCATATTTATGGCTCGAGAGTCAGTTTAAAATAGAGAAAATACATATAAGAGGCTTAACAGGTTTTGTTTGTTTATGATGGTCTGGCTCTGTTGCCCAGGCAAGAGTGCAATGGCATGATCTCAGATCACTGCAACCTTTGCCTCCTAGGCTCAAGCCATCCTCCCACCCCAGCCTCCTAAGTAGCTAGGACCACAGGCCGATGCCACCATGCCCAGCTATTTTTTTTTTTTTTTTTTTTTTGTATTTTTTGTAGAGATGGGGATCTCATTTTGCTGCCCAGGCTGGTCTCAAATTCCTGAGCTCAAGCGATCCACCACCTTGGCCTCCCAAAGTGCTGGTATTACAGGCATGAGCCATAGTCTACTTTAAATAATAAAAATAAAATGTAAATAAACCCTTTGATATAGTTTATCTTTTAATGTAACTGAAATGAACATTATTCATGTAGTAAAAAGGTTTCTTAAAAACTTGAAATAAAAAATTTTGTTAAAGTGACCCTGTTATGGGAATTTTTATTGGCAGTCTTAGCACTATTTTCTATTGAATTTTTATTTGAAATTATTCTTCAAAGCAGGGAAAGAAAAACATAACACAACCTTCAGACCCTCTAATAGTAAGGTGGAAAAAATGGTTTCTATGAGGCCATGCATACATTTGTTAGCAGCAATAATAACCACTCTCTTACAAGCTAGCATTATATATATACTAAGATACACATATTATGTCATTAGTCAAGCATCAGTGACCCACTGTATGAACTAATCCTTGGGGTTAAATGTTTCATGAAAGGAGTTTACCTTCATTTCTAAAAATCCCCTGTGCCTTGAGCATGTCTAAACATTTTCTACCTCTGCAGAATGTAAATACCATAATTCTCTACTGTACCATAATAAGTCTACAATGATTATCTACTTTTTTTTTTTTTAACAGAGTCTCACTATGTTGCCCAGGCTGATCTCGAACTCCTGGCCTCAGGCATTGCTCCCATCTCAGCCTTCTGGAGTAGCTGCGACCACAGGCACATGTGACTATACCTGGCTATGTTATTTATTCTTAAAGGTCAGCCATTCAAATACCTAAGTCACAAAACAAGAAATCCTTTTTGCAAAGCCACTGTATTATTTTAAAATTATTAGGTAACCATTACAAATAAAGAGGTGAAATATTTTTGCCTAGTCTGTATAGCAACTTAATAACCTTATTTTCCATCAGAATTTCTATTTAAAATTATAAACAAAAATAGGAAAGCATTATCTTTTAAATTTGTATTAACAACTAGAGATACTATTTTTAAAGAGAAAACTTCCTTTCTCAAGGGTAGATTTACCATTGTAAAATAAGCATCTCATTAAATATTAACATCTGTCCTTACCATCTGGATCTACCTCTCTTGAAATTTTAAGTGCCTCTGATGTTGCCATATCTGTATTAGCAGCAGTGACAGCGAGGATAATGGAATTTGGGTTACTGATGAACCGAAGAATGAGCTCTCTGATCTGAAGCTCAATATCCTTAGGTTGATCACCTACAGGCACCTAAACCAAACAGAGATGAGCAAGGAACTAATAATTAAAAATCAACTCAGCTTTTTGACATACATTTAATGCACAGAATGTAGGTCTATCCATTTATAAATAGTTAAAATAAAGACATTAATAATATACTACATTGGCAGTTACGAATCTGGAAATGTGTCAAGTCTCAAAGTATAACTTGCGAATATCAAAAGTTGATTTAATACAATCCCATGTTAAGAATTGGTCAGGGTTGACTGCCTAGATACAAATTCATTCATTCATTCAATTACCAAGTGTTTACTGGAAGCCTACTCTATTTCAGGCACTTTTCTGAATGTGATTTCAGGTCATGTCAGATTATGTTACAGTAGTGAATGTTAAAAAGACCAAACTTCCTGCCTTCATAGAACTATGTTTTAGTGATAACAGGCAGATAATAAACAAAAACATATATATAGTATCCAGATGGTATATATCTGGCCTGTGAAAAAATAAGGCAGAATAGCAGGCTAGGGAATGATTAGTGAAGATTATGATTTTTTTTTTTTTTTGAGATGGAGTCTCGCTCTGTTGCCCAGGTTGGAGTGCAGTGGCGTGATCTCAGCTCACTGCAACCTCCACCTCCCAGGTTGAAGCCATTCTCCTGTCTCAGCCTCCCAAATAACTGGGCTTACAGGTGCACGCCACCACGCCCCACTAATTTTTGTATTTTTAGTAGAGATGGGATTTCACCATATGTTGCTCAGGCTGGTCTCGAACTCCTGACCTCATGACCCACCCGCCTTGGTCTCCCAAAGTGCTGGGATTACAGGCGTAAGCCACCCGTGCCCAGCCTTTTTTTTTTTTTTTTTTTGGAGACAGGGTCTCACTCTATCACCTAGGCTAGAGTGCACTGGTGCAATCATAGCTCACTGCAGCTTTGAACTCCTGGGCTCAAATGATCCTCCTGCCTCAGCCTCCCAAAACTGGAAATACAAGCAGAAACCACTGTACCTCGCAATTAGAATTATGATTTTAAACCTCGCAATTAGAATTATGATTTTAAATTGTTTTAAATTAGATTATGTTTTTAAATAGAGTAATTAGGGAAACTTCACTGAGACAACTGACATTTGAGACAATGAGCAGAAATTAAGCCAATAAGGGAGAGGTACATACAGACATCTGGGGAAAGGACATTCCAAACAGAGTGAACAATAAGGGCAAGAGTTGCAAGAGGAGTTAGGAGAAGAACAGGGACATATCAAGTAGATACTTTAGATCTCTGTAAAAACTTGAGCTTTTACTCTGAGTGAAATGGGAGAGGTTTTAAGCCAAGGAATGACAAGGAACTGGAGAAGTTTTGAGGCAAGGAATGATACAATTGAATTTTCCCTTTAATAGTATCACTGTCTGCTAAGATGAGATCATGAGGAAGACCTATTATTTATTACTGTGCAGTAATCCAGGTGGCATGACAGTGGTTAGATCAGGACAGTAGCTATGAATTTATAAAACATGATTGAGTTCTGGGTATACTGTAAAGGTAGGGAGAGTCAAGAGGAATTGCTGGCAGGAAGTAGGATGTGGGATAAATTAGTGTCAAGGATGACTACAGACTCTGACTAAGCAACTGGTAGAATGGAGTTGCCATTTATTTATTTAGAGACAGTCTCACTGTCTCTAAATAAATAGCTCACTGTAGCCTCAATCATAGCTCACTGTAGCCTCAAATTCCTGGGCTCAAGCAATCCTGCCTCTGCTGGGACTACAGGTGTGCAACACCATGCCCAACTAATTTTTTTATTTTTTGTCGACACATGGTCTCCCTGTGTTGCCCAGGCTGGTCTCAGACTCCTGAGCTCAAAGAATTCCTCCCACCTTGATCTCCCAAAGTGCTGGGATTACAGGACAAGCCACCACGCCTGGCCTGAGTTGCCATTTATTGCGATGGGGGAAGACTATAGAAGGACCAAATCTAGTTGAGGAACAGGTCAGGAATTCTGTATTAGACTTTGAAATATCTATTAGACATTTAAGTGTATACATTGAATAGCAACTAGTATACAAGTCTGGAGATATTTGAATGCCATCAATATACTGAGCATTATGTAGTTAAAGCCATACAATCTGATGAAATCATCAAGGGAAAAGTGTACCTAGAGAAAACATGAAGTCCACAAACTGGGCTCTGGGGCACTTACTGTTTAGACATTGGGGAGATGAGAAGAAACAGCAAAAGAGACTGAAAAGGAGTGGCCAGTGAGACTGGAGATAAACCTGTAGAGTGTGGTATCCTGGAAGCCAAGTAAAGAAAGTGTTTCAAGGAGAAAGGAGGGCTCAACGTTATCAAATGCTGCTAACAGATCAAGGTGATTACAAAAAGAAGCCGACTGATTATTCTCATATGGGATGTCAAGGAAGTGAAAACAACCGGACCAAATCTGTAAGCATTCCCTCCTCACCTTGGTCATTCCTGGCAAATCCACAAGTGTCAAATTGACAACGTTGGGTGAAAAAATCTTAAGATGAATTGGTTCAGGGCTTACTCCCTAGAAATAAATTTTAAAATATTATGTTAAAATCACACTAAAATTTCAATGAACTATGAAGTAATAAAGTAAACTTTATTTCAAGTACACAGACATTAATGCTTTTAAAAATGAATTGAATCATGATCCCCAAAACTTTTTTTTAAACAATCAAAACCTGATGAAACACATGGGAAGTTAGCCAGCCATATTAACAGGTTATAATTCTATCTCTATCCCTATATCATTTATTATATACCATGTATTATTTCACATTCTTTTTTCTTGATTATAAACATGTATCTTTCCCTTTTTTTTGAGACACAGTCTCACTCTGTCACCCAAACTGGAGTGCAGTGGTACAATCACGGCTCACTGCAGCCTCAAAATCCTTGGCTCAAGCAATCCTCTTCCCTTAGCCTCCTGAGTAGCTCGAATACAATGCATGCATCACCATGCCCAGGTAATTTCTTTTTTATTTTTTGTAGAGATAGTGTTACAATGTTGCCCAGGCTGGCATACACCATTCCTTAAATGTATTTAATAGATTTAGTGCTGAATAAAATAATAATGTATTCCTTACTATCCAAATTTATGAGATTCCCAAGTTCAGATATCTTTGAATATCAAGTGGTAAGAATGTGTACAGTAAGAGATTCCTCAAGTTTATCTAAATCTTTAATCTCTAGTAAGAATTTGGATAGTGAGAGATACGTGCATTTTCTCTCCTGTAGACTAAGATTATTGTGTGGCTCCCTCTTCTTCACCACTGGCCCTCTACAAGTTTTAGGATTGAATCAGCTACATGTAAAAAAGACACTTATGAGATGTTTATACCTCATCTTTGTACATGTCCTTCTTTATCCTTTAATATATCCTCTCATCATCTGTTTATCCACCTTACGTTTTTCCAATATTAACCCACTGAAAATTTTAATTTCCCAGCAAGTTTTTTTTTTTAAATATCCTTTACTCCATGTTCCCTATACAATTATATTTGCTATTTTAGACTACTCTGTGCTACTTTTCCATTTTAAATACTCCAGTTTTCCAAAGCCAATAAATGTCAATATCTGGCATACCTACTTAGGTTGTATATTTCTCAGGATCTTTATTGCCATGGCATTCCTCTATCATATCCAATACAAAGCTTTGCCCAATGCCTTTACAACTCAGATCTCATAGACATTTTACATTGTTCAGGGCTTTATGTTAGGTATATGCAGTAATTTACATATTTTGACATAAAAATTATATAAGATCAAAGTATCATTTACTTAATCACATACATGATTTAGGAAAGAAGAGATGTTTCATAGATTTGGGGTTGAGGGACTTTTCGTCTTTTAGACACTGTGGATGAAAAGCTGCTAGGTAAGTAAATTATATCCTCAACATAAATTAAACATCTTGTAGGTATATAGACTCAATCTTTAATGACATTCAGTTTAGTATAACTAAAAACATTTCTGAATCACCACAGTCTCACACACTCTAAATTCTGGTACTGTATAAAATTACCACCAATTGCTGAGTTCCGTAATTCTCTCTGTAGGAGAGAGAATTCAGACTGATGTTATGATTAATAATATTCCAAAAGCCAAAATTATCCCTGATATAATAATGACAAGCTAATCTAGTTTCTGGTCACATTTTCAACCCCTTCTACACACATGGTTACTAGAGATTCAGGGAAGTATGGCAACAGTAGCAGTAACTCAAAGGTTACCAGCCTAGAGGTCAATTATGAACAAAGCTCAGTCGGTCACTGCAACAGCAACAAATACCCTGAACAATAATAACGAGTTAACGTGGCTCTAAAAATGCCTTTTTGTCAGGAAATAATCTTTCAGCCCAGTAACTGGCAGATACAAGGGTTCAATATTTGTTGAATATTAGTACTAGGCTAGGGCCCACTTATGGGATTAAATATGCCTCTGGATAATGAAAGAATGGAGCTAAGAACAAAAAGGAAGGGAAATGAAAATTTAGAGAGACGTATATAAAAAATGTAGAGAGAAAAATAATAGGAAGAAAAAAGAGAGAAGACAGCAGGATTCAAGCAAGGCAATGATAGTGTCTAGTGTTAAGATTAACAGTATCTTAGATACCTAACTTACTTTATATTCTCACAAGCTCAGAAAATAAGAAAATAATCAGTTGCCAAAGTATTACTTTTCTTTTTCACTAAAAAATACCCAATTTCTCTCTCTCTGCTTTACAAGCAAATCTAGCCTTACACAGGTAAGAAAAAGAGCTCCTCAATATATATATATAAAGTTATACAATGCTTCCTGACTTATAATACAATCAATCCATCAGAAAAAGATAACTTGCTGTAGGAATATTAAGTAGAATTATATAATAAAGTGGTATATACATGACAGGAACAAGAATAAACATCTAAATAAAATATTTGATTTATAGGAAAGTAAAGAAAAGGGATTTTAAGCAAAGTTCTATGTATTTGTGAAAATACTCCATTTGTTTCAAAGTCCATTATGAATTTACAATGCCCATCACTTCTCAGCCTTTTGGCTAAGATCAAGAGTATGAATTTACAATGCTCTTCACACATTCTGTTCTGTACAGAATACCTCAGTTATATATTTACTGATGTTTATGCCTTCTAGCTCTAAAAAGATGCCTACCTTATTATTTCCTGATATTCTTTCTGTTTCATTTTCAATTTCTTGTCGAATTTCATCAAAATCCGTGTAAAGCTAAAATTTTTAGAAATAAAAAGCATAAAATTCAAAGTAAGATCAAAAGTTCTTAAGTTGGAGGGGAAGTCCATGTGTTTCAAAAGGATGTCTACGTATTTGCTTCAGAGAATACATAAACAAATTCTAATGTATACATATCATTTTCTGAGCTTAGGATTCACAGTTTTTATGTTTTTTTTTGTTTTTTGAGACAGGGTCTGACTCTGTCACCCAGGCTGGAGTGCAATGGCACAGTCATGGCTCACTGCAGCTTCAACGTTGCATGCTCAAGCCATCCTCTTGCCTTGGCCTTCCAAGTAGCTAGGACTACACATGCATGCCACCACGTGGGGTTAATTTTTTTTAGTTTTTATAGAGACATGGTCTCCCTATGTTGCCCAAGCTGGTCTCGAACTCCTGGGCTCAAGCGGTCCACTCATCTTAGCCTCCGTAAGTATTGGGATTACTGGCATGAGACACTGTGCCTGGCCATTATTAACTTTTCAAAGCTTCCTGACCCCACAACAATTAAGATCACCAAATCAGAGAAAATCGGGCTCAATTTCAAGTGTTTTCCAATAAACAACTGTGGTTAGAAACATTACTAAGATTTATTTTATAAGGAATAGTTACTTCAATATAACATATACTGCCAATGATTAGAAACTAAATTATCAAGTACTCATACAAAATATTATTTTCAACATTATGTCTTCATTATACACATGTGTGATTACCTTATTTTTGGTGTGAAGAAATTTACCCCATTCTTCTGCTTCCACCCCTGGAAAAAAGAAAAACTCATTTACTGGAAACTGTAGAAACTACTTTTTATCTTTAGCTAGGAATTCAAAAAGGTAACATAATAAAACGCTTGTTAACTTGTATTTAATTTTGCCATTAAGTACAAGTTAACAAGTATTTTAAGGTCTGCTAAATTATATTTTTCTAAAATTACATTTTCTGCTAAATTATATTTTAAAAATTGTATCATGTATTTCAAAAACATGACTAACTTCAGGTAGAGCTGCTCACAGGTCTTCCCGCCAGTTGATTTCTCTTCGTATTTTTTGTGTAGTTATAGTAAAATGAATATTCGTTATTTTTGAACATCTTACATATAAAAGCATTTTCTGATGAAAGTAAAGTTAGTGGCTAAGAAGAAAAATTAAGAATCCCACTGAGTAGTGCAAAAAGCATACATAATAGATTTAAATGTATGACTCAAGGAAAAATTTTACCATATGTCAATGAAACAGCTAATTCTTCCATTCTTTTCAAAAATTTGGTTTCCTGTTGGTTACCAGTAGAGTCACAACTTGCTGTTCCTTTAAAGAGCGCTCTCATTATTACAGAGCTAGCTGCTGCGTAATTTATACACACTTTGAAGGTGATTTTCCCCCAGGGTCAAGATTGGAGGCTTAGAAACTGGAGGCAGGAAAGAAATAAAATAGAAGAAAAGAAAAAACAAGAACCGTGGTATATGCCCTATAAGTAGTTGCCACTCTCCATTAGTTTCCAGTCATAGGTCTGTTCCTCTTGTACTTGCTGAAAGAAGGAAAATGTATTCACTGTTGCACTGTGTGAAGTAGTCTAAAACTTGGAGAGCAAGATATACTGTTTTTCCTAGAGAAACCAGAACTGTTTAATTGTGGAAAGATAATCTAACTTTATCTCCTCCAAACACAGCTATTTTGCTTTTGTCAAATTCAGAGGTTAAACTATCTTAATTAATAAGTTTATTGGATAATGTGTATCAGCCACGTGAAGTCTAAATAAAAATGATTATAAGATATTCAGATAAATATAAGAGTAAGTCAGTTCTTTGGTGGAATAAAGGTAAATAAAACCGGATCCTTTTTGCAGATAAATGCTCACCTACTTGTAGCTTAGTACCTTCTTCCAAGAAGTCTCATTGGAGGACTGGAGTAATCTAGGTGAACAGAACTCACAAAATGCAAGCACTACATACCAAAGAGGTGTTTCTAATTTACCTTATTATATTAAAAAGGCCTGGTTTCACAAGCATATCTTCAAAAATAAAAATAAAATAAATTACATTCACCACCAAAAAAGCTTGCATTTTGATGCAATGCCAAAAAAATAACAAGAACCACTGAAACCTGCAATCAATGTGGATAGGCAAATAAAAATGGAAGGAAAAAAAATGCACACAGCCTGTAATAGTACGTAAGCACACATGCAGGCATAAGAGAAAAAGGGTCAAAAGTAAATGGATAAAGGAAACCTTTAGAAAGGTGTCTTGAGTTTTTCCATGTAGCAGGGTCTGTAGTTAAAGAGAAACAGCACAGAATAAGTTAAGTGCTTATCCCTAAAATTTTAAACCTTATTAAAAATTCAAATGTGCAGAAACCTGATCACATTTCAAAATGCACATAGCATTCAATCATTCAAAATTTACATCTAGAATTAGAGGGATGTATATTTTTTCAGCTATAGAAACAAAGCATATTGCATGCCATAACTTATTTTTAACATTTTTAGGAAATAAATTTTCAATTACAATTAGTTATGTCTGGCGTGTCTGTAGATAGTTATCTCAATTGATTGTTCAGTCAGCTGCAGATGGAACGCCTTCTTCTACTCTTTCCCCGCTTCTCACTACTGCACTTGACTAGTGTAAAAAATAAAAATTAAATTTTTTAAATTAATAATAATTGCTTCTAATTCTGACACAAATGAAGCACAATTAATCCACTATTCAAAAATTTGGGCAGAGCATGATGGCTCACACCTGCAATCCCAGCACTTTGGGAGGCCAAGGCAGACGGATCACCTGAGGTCAGGAGTTCAAGACTAGCCTGGCCAACAGGGTGAAACCCTAACTCTACTAAAAATACAAAAATTAGCTGGGCATGGTGGCGAACGCCTATAATCCCAGCTACTCGGGAGGCTGAGGCAGAAGAATCACTTGAACCCAGGAAGTTGCAGTGAGCCGAGATCACTGTGCCACTGCACCCCAGCCTGGGCGACAAGCATGACTCTGCCTCAAAAAAAAAAAATTGCCTGAGATATCTGATAAGCTACTATGGGAAAAGATACATTGCTTGATTTTTAAAAATCTACAAAATATACTAAATATATCTTTCAAGACCTTAAAAGTGGATAAGTATATGTAAGTATTTATCCCATTAGCTAAAACTGGGCTTTATAAGGGTATTTTATTTGAAACACATATTGGATTTAACAGAACACTGCAGAAAGTTAACTCTTCACCTTCGTGAACTCAGTCTAAAGGGAGACTACTATGTGTATCACAGCACCATAAGCAGAAAACTTAATCCTATCTTTCTCCTTTAATTCTGATAATTTTATTGCCTTTTGGCAAGCAACTGATTGCTTTTACAAATAGGTTACTTAATGAAATGGGGGTAAAAATTCAAATTACACTCAGATTTTAAAGCATTCTTCTATGAAGCATGTATGTTTGCACTTTTTTTTTTTTTTTTTTTTTTTTGAGACAGAATTTTGCTCTGTTACCCAGGCTGGAGTGCAATGGTGCGATCTCGGCTCACTGCAACCTCCACCTCCTGGGTTCAAACAAATCTCCTGCCTCAGCCTCCCGATTAGCTGAGATTCCAGGCGTCTGCCACCATGCCTGGCTAATTTTTGTATTTTTAGTAGAGACAATGTTTCACCATGTTGCCAGGCTGATCTTGAACTCTTGACCTCAGGTAATCCACCCAAATCAGCCTCCCAAAGTGCTGGGATTTACAGGCGTGAGCCGCTGTGCCCAGCCTATGTTAGCATGTTTTTAAAAGAGAACAAAAAACTTTTGCTTTAGTTCAACAACTTTCTCTCCCTAAACAAATTCTCATAATTTTTCAAATTTCCGGTGACACTGTTCAAAGTATCATATATAGCACAATTTTGGCCTTTAGTCAGCATGCTACTTTTGGATTTTGTCTCAAAGGAAAACAGAAAAGCTTGATTTATTTCTTACAAATATATGAAAGATAACCGTGGAGTTCAGTTCAAACTGAACCACCACTCCACTCTAAAACATAGTTTAGTATTGTTTTTAATAAGAAGTTAACAGAAAATTATTTTACATTGGCAGAAATAGGGGACAAGCTGAGATGACCATAAATCTACATATTGACACCTCAGTTATCCCACATAGTTGGCAGAATGAAGAATCCTGTGCTAAATGAATTTCCCGATAATTGAATTACACATATTAAACACGATTTTATTTTAGCCAGTTTTGATGGAGCTACATCTAAAATGGATTAGACTTCTCCATGTAATCTCAGAATGCGCTACTCTGAACCTATTATTGGTAGCCAGGTTTTTGTTATGTAACAAAGCCTTCATTGGCTAAAATCCCTACACAAAATGTTAGTAACTGATTTCTTTTTTTTTTTTTTTTTTTGAACGTTTATGTTTTTCGCCCTTTCTCCTCTCTTATTAACAGGCTGTCAGGTAGTTTACACTCTTCTAGTTAACCATACTGTTCATCTGCTTCATGGTTTCTAATTTTCTCTGAGTTAGAATGATTTATTATATACTAGCATTGTTCATTCCAAGGATAAAGAAGCTTTGATGAAAAACTAAGGAACTGTCTATCCTAGAATAAAACACATGAAATCTAGTACTCCAATTTATATAATCTATATTGTGTTTAGGGGTAGCTGAGTTGTCATTTTAAGCAAGTATACATACAAAATAAGCACTAAGCTTGGAAAAAAACAATAGGTAGGCAGATTTACTGACCAACCACCAAGAGGAGACATCAACAAAACACAGTGGACAGGCAAACAAAGACATACCAAGGAGCTGACACTTCTATAGCTGAAATCTACACTCTTTCCTAACAAGCAAAATTTTATCTATATTTCAGATAGCTTCTGAGAGATAGGATATCATGGGCCCACACAAGGTGAGAGAAGAAAATAAAAAGTTAAAAAAAAAAAAAAAAAAAAGAGACAGAGACCTAATATCATATAGTTTCTTAAGGTCTTAGTTTTAGGTGTTTGGTAAATTTGATGAAATCAGTTAGTAGAGATGAAATTGTATTCTACACATTTGAAGGTGAACCACAGATTAATCCAAAATGATATATTCAAGGTTCAGAACTTCAATAATAAGAATTAGTGAAATGCAGAGTGACGGCTAACATACCCAGGAGCTACCCAGTGTAATCAAAAGGCTCCCACATATCCACTGGCAGTCTATCCAAAAATATTACTTGCAACATCTACAACTACGCTAACTTGCTTCAGTGACTAACATTCTAGAGTCATAGCAGATGCTCATGAGGTTTTTTCCTCATTAAAAAACAAAATCAAATCACCACCACCAACAGCTCCTACAGTAAATGAAAAAATTAGACACAGAAATTAAAGTTCACTTTTGTCAATACTATTATCCCATCTTAAATCAGAATAAGAGGTAGAATTGGTACTCTGCTGCAAAAGTAATTTAATAATTACAGCTATGTTAGAGTTCTATAAATAAGAAAGTCTGAGCCAAATACTGAACTAAATAGAAAGATAAAATACATTACTCTCAAACCTCACTAATATAATACAGGATACACATTTGATAAGCAACTTAAAATATGCTGATAGACACAGACAGCATTCCTTAACATATTTTCAATTTAATCAAAAAGAACAGTTATAAAGGACAATGCATATTTTCTTCTTTAAATACACAAAAGAATCAATTAGGAGTACATGGTAACAGCAGAAAAGGGAAGGTGAGATAACACTGCTCAGCTAAAAAACAGTCATTTTAATTAAAAAACAAAAAAACAAAAAACTTTAAAACACTCCAAAAAACACTTTAAAAATTTTTTTTTCTTTTTTTTTTTTTGAGACAGGATCTCACTCTGTTATCCAGGTTGGAGTGCAGTGGCACAACCACAGCTCATTGCAATCTCAACCTTCCAGGGTAAAGCCATCCTCCCACCTCAGCTTCCCAAGCAGCTGGGACTACACGCCACCAAGTCCAGCTAATTTTTATATATTTTTGTAGAGGAAGGCTTTTGCTATGCTGCCCAGGCAACACTTTTTCTTTAAAATAATTAATTCCTGTTTACTGTCTCACTGGATCCTCCATGATGTAATATTAACATCAGTTTACTAAGCTGAGTTACTCAAAAGGAACTATTCCCAACAACTTTACTCACGGTCTTTCAAAACATGGCGAGGCGTGGTGGCTCATGCCTGTGATCCCAGCACTTTGGGAGGCCAAGGCGGGCGGATCACTCAAACTTCTGAGTTCAAGACCAGCCTGCCAATAAGGTGAAATCCTGGCTCTACTAAAAATACAAAAATTAGCTGGGCATGGTGGTGGGTGCCTATAATCCCAGCTACTTGCCTGCCTGAGGCAAGAGAATCGCTTGAGCACAGGAGGTAGAGGTTGCAGTGAGCCAGGATCGCACCACTGCACTCCAGCCTGGGCGAGAGTGAGGCTCCATCTCAAAAACAAAACAAAACAAAAACTACTCTTTTTTTACAATCAGAAAGATGCATACTATTTCTCCTCACAGAACTTCTGATTATGCTACCGCCACTAATTTCTAATTGTCTAATCAATTCACATCTTTTTAAGAATAGATCAAAAATGAAGAGCTATAACATAATTCTTATCTCAAATCTGAAATTTACCATTTTCTTCTCCTGTTGTTTTTCGTTTATCTTCTTGTGAAACATGGACCAGCTGCAGAATGAGAGGTCTCCGGGTGACAATACCAGTACCTCTGGGAAGCAGGTCCCTCCCCACCAGGCTTTCTAGCACTGAGCTCTTTCCACTGCTCTGAAAACAGAATATATATAAGAGCCAAATGAGTTTCTTAACAGATTTTTTGTTAATTCGATAAACTATATTAACAAAGCAACAAATAGAATTATTTTAAAGGAAAAATTGGTGCAGAGACTTTTTAAATGAAAGATACTTTTATTTCCTATTGCATGATCTATTTGTTTTGAATCCAAAACCAGAAAAGCCCTGTTCTCCCATAATTTTCTCACTGTTTTTGATACTCCACCAACCAGTTTTCAAAAGCTACATAATATTGGTATATATAAAATAATGCATATAATATGCAGTTATGTGTAAATGGAGCAGTAATGCATATCTTTTTCTCTAACCTTCTATTTTTATTATTATTACAAGGTGTCACTCTATTACCCAGGCTGGAGTGCAGTGGTGCAATCACAGCTCATCGCAGCCTCGACCTCCCCAGGCTGGTGATCCTCCTACCTCAGCCTCCCCAGTAGCTGGGACAACAGGCACGTGCTACTATGCCTGACTAATTTTTGAGTAGAGATGGGGCTTTGCCATGTTGCCCAGGCTTGTCTCAAACTCCTGGACTCAAGCAATCCTCCCACTTCAGTCTCCCAAAGTACTGGGATTAGAGGCATGAAATGCTCCTGGCCTAACCTGCTTTTATTTTTAATGTAATAATCACGGATATTTTTCCATATCAATACATTAACTACTTCTGTATTTAATAGTTAAAAGAGGGGCCAGGCGTAGTGGCTCACACCTGTAATCCCAGAACTCTGGGAGACCAAGGTGGGTGAGTCACCTGAGGTCAGGAGTTTGAGACCAGCCTGGCCAACATGGCAAAACTCTGTCTCTACTAAAAATACAATAATTAGCAGGCATGATGGCATGCACCTGTAATCCTAGCTACTCAGGAGCCTGAGACAGGAGAATCACTTGAACCCAGGAGGCAGAGGTTGTAGTGAGCCGAGATCATGCCAATGCACTCCAGTCTGGGCGACAGAGCAAGGCTCCATCTCAAAAAGAAAAAAGTTAAAATAGTATTCTACTGTGTGTAAAACCAAATCTGAACTGATGAGCATTTAGATGTTTTTTGCTATTATTAACAATGCTGCAGTGAACATATACATATAACTCTACTCACTTATCCTGTTACCTCATTCGATTTAGTTCATTTAAGTTAAACTGCCATGATTAAGTAGCATACAGATTTTAAGCATTCACAGATACTGCCAGACTGCAGAGAAGATGGCACCAAGCTGTATTTCCAGCAGTTACCAGTTTGTTCAGTTGCCTGCAGCACCATCGGTATTAAACAGTCTTGCTTTTTGAATCTTTGCTACTTTGATAGATGAATATTGACAGCTTATTTAAATTTGCATTCCTTTATTATTGAGGTCAAGTATCCTTTTGTTTAAGGGTTGTCTGTATCTCTCCTTTAGTGATTTGCTTGTTCAAATTCTAGCATTTTATATATTTCATATTAGTTTACAATAAAGTTCTTTATCAATAAGTATTTCATTTTTCGTTATTTTAAATATTTTCCAACTTTTTATTTTGAAATTTTCAATGCTACAAAAAAAAGTTCAAGAACAGTAACAGTGAATACTCATCTATCTTAACATCATATTTCACCACTTTTTAACTTTACGTCTCTCTGTCCTTACATGTACACACAAAGACATTTTTTCTTTTGCTGTCCCATTTGAGAGTTAGTTCCAGAAACCATGATACTCCACTTTAAACATTGTGGCACGCATCACCTAAGAACAAGGACATTCTTCTACAGAACCACAATACAATGATCACATTTAGGAATTTTTTTTTTTTTTAAGAGATGAGGTCTCATTCTGTCATCCAGGCTGGAGTGCAGTGTGGCATGATCACAGCTCACTGCAGCCTCTAACTTCTGGTCACAAGAGACCCTCAGGCCACCTCAGCCTCCCGAGTAGCTGAGATTCCAGGAGCCAGCCACCATACCACTTACATTCAGGAAATTTAACATACATACAATACCAAAAACCAATTACTAAATAATCAAAAATATTTCTCTTTTTTGCCAAATAGCTGCATAACTAATCAAAAATATCAATACTAATAGCTAATGGAGTAAATAATATATAAACCTCTATTATACATTTTTAAATATTTCTAAATTTGCCATTTTTCTTCAGTTTGCAATAAATATTTTTCTATACAGTATATTCTGTACTCTATTTTTTTATTACTCAAAACTTGTACTATTAATATTTATTTTCTACAAATAGAAAAATCCTAATTTCCTCTGTTATATCAGACAGGGCCTACAGGAAGCAGATGGCCCACTCAAATTAGATTAAGGAGGGTTTATTTACAAAGCTGTGGGTGAGGTTTAGAGGAATCGAAAGGGATATTGCAGTAACCCAGGCTAGTAACAAGAGAGAAGCTCTCATCACCCCTAAGCCTAAAAGAAAGGACCAGGACTAAGAGTGACACACTAGCCGGGCCAGTGCTCCTGCATACAGGATGTATGAGATGGGAGAATCAAGACCAGGACTTTTTTCTCCTCTTTCCTCCAATTCCCTGCCAGAGTTCCTCATTTCCACATCCAATCAGAAAACAGAGGACATAGGGACTCATTCATGTTGTCCAGAAAGGTCTTCTATGATGGAGAACACAAATGGGGAATGGATCTGGAGAGTTAAATTGAAAAATACATGTCTGTGAAACCACAGTTTTGACATCCAGGGTAGCCCCTCTCATTAAATAAAATGGGGTGCTTTCCATCATTTCATTCCTGTACTCTGATACCGTACTCTGAAATAATTTTAACAGACATTTCCTATTCTTTAAAATGTATTCATAAAAAAAATCTAATTCTCTTTTCCAAATTTATAAGCATAACTACTCAAAATAGTCTTAGAATTTGTTCATTTTTCTTTCTTATTCCTAATATTTTATGTTCTTTTTTTTTTTTTTTTTTGAGACAGTCTCTCGCTCTGTCAACCTCCTGGAGTACAGTGGCGAGTTCTTGCCTCACTTGCAACCTCTGCCTCCCGGGATCAAGCGATTCTCTTGCCTCAGGCTCCTGGATAGCTGGGACTACAGGTGCATGCCACCACGCCCAGCTATTTTTCATATTTTTAGTAAAGACGAGATTTCACCATGTTGGCCAGGATGGTCTTGATCTCTTGACCTCGTGATCCACCTGCCTCGGCCTCCCAAAGTGCTGGAATTACAGGCGTGAGCCACCACGACTGGCCAGTATTTTATCTTATTTTTTATGAGACTTTCCAAATGACTATTAAATTGATTTTACTGGCCAAATATTTTGCTTTGTAATTGATTTTTTTTAAAATATTGCTAATTTTTTCTTCCTGGGATTTTTTTTTTTTGCCTGGTGAAAGGAGGGTTTAACTGTTCTTTTTTTTTGAGACGGAGTTTCACTCTTGTTACCCAGGCTGGAGTGCAATGGCGCGATCTCGGCTCACCGCAACCTCTGCTTCCTGGGTTCAAGCAATTCTCCTGCCTCAGCCTCCCGAGTAGCTGGGACTACAGGCACGTGCCACCATGCCCGGCTAATTTTTGTATTTTTAGTAGAGACGGGGTTTCACCACGTTGACCAGGATGGTCTCGATCTCTTGACCTCGTGATCCACCCGCCTCGGCCTCCCAAAGTGCTGGGATTACAGGCGTGAGCCACCACGCCCGGCCCTAACTGTTCTTTTAAAAACTCCTTGAGTTGAATCATTAGCTTATTTCTCTATTTCAGCTACCAACACTTGTAACCCTCACCCACCCCTAACACAAACATACATCTCCGAGTCATCTCTATCTTCTTTCTACCACAAGAACTGTGGTTCTCAATGACACAGTTTGTGACAGAACTAGAATAACACAATTTGCTTTTTATTTCATGTTACACACAGACTCTCAAAACAATAACACCAATACTATCAATAACATTTTTACTGAAGGTAGTTTTTTAAATGTTTTGCATATAATCCCTCCATTCTCCTTCCCACCCCTTTACAGACCATATTTTCTTTCAAACCCTCATTTAGTCTTAGCTATGTGTAAGATAAACCATGTGTCTCTAGTCATTGGGATTCTGACACCCATCCTCTAGTAGATTCCTCGGGAAGGGCTAATAATCGGGACAGTATTCTTCAGGTTCCAGCGTATTGTTTGTGACTTTTTTATTTTTTTTAGAGTCTCATTCTATCACCTAGGCTGGAGTACAGTGGCACAATCGTGGCTCACTGCAGCCTCCACCTCACCGGTTGAAGTGATTCTCCTGCCTCAGCCTCCCGCATAGTTAGGATTACAGGTGCATGCCACCACACCCGGCTAATCTTTGTATTTTTAGTAGAGATGGCGTTTCACCAGGCTGTCTCAAACTCCTGACCTCAAGTGATCAGCTCACCTTGGCCTCCCAAAGTGCTGGGATTACAGGCATGAGCTACCACACCTGGCCCTGATTTTCCTTTACTTACAAAGGTAAGAGACTTTGTGACTTCTGCCTGTATGTCTCAAGGATTTTTCCTATTCCTTTAAAGTCCAATGATTTTTTTTTTTGGAGACAGAGTCTTGCTTTGTCGCCCAGGCTGTAGTGCAATGGTGCAATCTCAGCTCACTGCAACCTCTGCCTTCCAAGTTCAAGCAATTCTCCTGCCTCAGCCTCCCAAGCAGCTAGGACTACAGGCACATGCCACCATGCCCAGCTAACTTCTTATATTTTTAGTAGCGACAAGGTTTCAACATAATGACCTCATGATCTGCCCGCCTCAGCCTCCTCTTGTTTTTCTTCAAAAACTTGCTTGAGATTTGACAACAATCATTTCATACAGTTGACTTTTGAAAGAGGCTTGGCTCTGAATAGCTATTCTACCTTTATACTCTAAATCCTCCTCTTGATGTTTTCATATAGTATTCAGAAATATAGTTTCTTGCTTTCTGAGATATCTTGACTCTGTTCGCCTCCCCTGCTTTTACCTGGACCTTCTCTTTCCTTGGTCTGTATTCTTCAGAGGATACTAAATAGTATCCTCGGTTCCTTCTTGTTCAGAGGACTGGGCCTGAAAGGGAGCTTTGGTTAAGTTTTAAAATTCCCTGAAGGAGCATGAGTTCCTTCAGCGTCTACAACTGATCACTTTCACTCACCATTACTGATGCGTGCAACACCCTTCCCAATTTCTCATTTCAGCTGGTACTCTGAAATTGACCCTTTAAACTTTCTAGTGATTGCCTCCTTTGGGTTATTTACAATTCTGTACTTCATCGGATGTTCCACTGCTTCCTTCTGCTTCTTCCAGTATGGGTAACAATGGTTTATTCCCAATCTACTGGTATTTGAGTGTTTGCTGAGAAACATAGTCAACTAATTTTCTTGTACATGTTTTCTATGTGTTTTTGGTTTTCCTAACCTATTTGTTCTGTTTTTAGGGGAAAGTCATATAGATATTTAGGAAACTACTCTACCACTGCTGTCATCTTCCCAGGATCCCTAATATGGATAGGTAATCCACTAGAAATACCAAGACTAATGTCTAGTCTTATAAAAGTTATTTTATACTTCAGTCATAAAAAGGAATAAGGTACTGATGCATGCTATAACATGGATGAACCTAAAAACATTATTCTGCTAAGGGAAAGAAGTCAGTCACAAAACATCACATATTATTTGACCCTGTTTATATGAAATTTCCAAAATATGGCTGGTCACAGTGGCTCACGCCTGTAATCCCAGCACTTTGGGAGGCCAAGGTGGGCAGATCACAAGGTCAGGAATTCCAGACCAGCCTGGCTAACACAGTGAAACCCCATCTCAACTAAAAATACAAAAATTAGCTGGGCACGGTAGCACGTGCCTGTAGTCCCAGCTACTCAGGAGGCTGAAGCAGGAGAA
>PVKV010027113.1:0-26882 GCA_004027835.1 Alouatta palliata
TTAGCTAGGCATGGTGGCATGTGCCTGTAGTCCCAGCTACTCGGGAGGCTGAGGCAGGAGAATTGCTTGAACCCAGGAGGCGGAGGTTGCGGTGAGCCAAGATCGCGCCATTGCACTCCAGCCTGGGTAACAAGAGCAAAACTCCGTCTCAAAAAAAAAAAAAAAAAGCTGACAAAAAAAGAAAAAATAAATAAATAAAAGAGTTCTTTGTATAGTTTGATTACAAGTCCTTTATCAGGTATGTGTTTTGCGTATTTTCCTCCATGCTGTGGCTTGTCTTCTCATTCTTCATCAGTGTCTTTTGCAGAGCAGAAGTTTCTGGTTTTAATCAAATCCAGCTTACCAGTTATTTCTTTCATGGGTTATGCTTCTGGTGTTTATTTAAGAAGTCATCTTGAGCCGGGCGCGGTGGCTCACGCCTGTAATCCCAGCACTTTGGGAGGCTGAGGCGGGTGGATCACGAGGTCAAGAGATCGAGACCATCCTGGTCAACATGGTGAAACCCCGTCTCTACTAAATACAAAAATTAGCTGGGCATGGTGGCACGTGCCTGTAGTCCCAGCTACTCGGGAGGCTGAGGCAGGAGAATTGCTGGAACCCAGGAGGCGGAGGTTGCGGTGAGCCGAGATCGCGCCATTGCACTCCAGCCTGGGTAACAAGAGCGAAACTCCATCTCAAAAAAAAAAAAAAGAAGTCATCTTGAAACCCACGATTAACTTAATTTTGTGTTATTTTCTAGGAGTTGTATAGTTTTCTATTTTACAGTTAGGTCTGTAATTAATTCTGAGTTAGTTTTTGTGAAAAGAGTCAGACTCATGTATAGATTTATTGATACAGGTGGATATACAGTTGTTCCAGCACCGTTTGTTGAAATGACTGTCGTTTCACCATTGAATTGCCTTTGCTCCTTTGTCAAAGACCAGCTGACTATATTTGCATGAGTTTATTTCTCGGCCTCTGTCTGTTGCCACTGATCTGTGTGTCTGTTCTTTGGTCAGTGCCATACCATCTTGGTTCCTGTGGTTTTAACAGTATGTCTTGAAGTCCAGTGTCAGTCTTCCACCTTTGTCCCTCAGTATTGTGTTGGCTATTCTGGATCTTTTGCCTTCCCATGTAAACTTTTCAGTCAGCTTGGTGATACCCAGAAACCTAGTGAGTATTAGGTGATAACTCATTGTGTTTTTATTGCATTCCCCTAGCAACTAATGACGTGCATCTTTTCACGTGCTCTTTTACTATTGGGAGAAATATCTATTCACTTCTGTTGCTCATTGAGAAAATTTTTAATTACATATATATATTTTTTTCTTTTTACACAAACACACGTGTATGTGTGTGTGTGTGTGTGTGTGTGTTTTGAGATGGAGTCTTGCTCGGTTGCCCAGGCTGGAGTGTAGTGCTGCAGTCTCAGCTCACAGCAACCTCTGTCTCCTGGGTTCAAGCTGTTCTCCTGCCTCAGCCTCCAGGGTAGCTGGGATTACAGGCGCACGCCACCACCCCCAGCCAGTTTTTCTGTATTTTTAGTGGAGACGGGGTTTCACCATGTTGGCCAGGCTGGTTTTGAACTCATGACCTCAAGTGATCCACCTACCTCAGGCTCACACTGGGTTTATATGCGTGAGCCACCGTGCCCAGCAATTTTTAAATTTGAATTGTAAAATACTCATAAAATTTATCTTCTTCCCCTATATATATGTGTGTGTGCATATGTATATATATTTAAGAGATAGGCTCTCTCTGTCACCTAAGCTGGAGTGCAGTGGCAATCATAGTTCACTGCAGTCTCGACCTCCTGGGCTCAAGTGATCCTCCTCCCTTAGCCTCCTGATTAGCTGGGACTACAGGCACACACCACCATACCCAGCTAATATTTTGATTTTTTGTATAGACAGGGTCTTCCTCTGTTGCCCAGGCTGGTCTTGGAACTCCTGGCCTCAAGTGATCCTCTTGTCTTGGCCTCCCAAACTGCTGGGATTACAGGCATGAGCCACTGCTCCCAACCACTTACTCTTCTTTTTTTTTGAGACAGGAACTCACTTTGTCACTCAGGCTGGAATACAGTGATACAATCTCGGCTCACTGCAGCCTCTACCTCCCAGGTTCAAGCAATTCTCCTGCCTCAGCCCCGCAAGTAGCTACAATTACAGGTGCCTGCCACCACGCCCAGCTAATTTTTGTATTTTTTGTAGAGGCGAGTTTTCGTCGTGTTGTCCAAGCTGGTCTTGAACTCCTGAGCTCAAATGATCTTCCTGCCTCGGCCTCTCAAAGTGCTGGGATACAGGTGTGAGCCACGAGCCCTGCCTGTCTTACCCTTTTTTTTTTTTTTTTTTTTTTGAGAGAGTCTCTGTCACCCAGGCTGGAGTGCTGCAGTGGTGTGATCTTGGCTCACTGCAACCTCCGCCTCCCAGGCTCAAGTTATCCTCCCACCTCAGCCTCCCAAGTAGCCAGGACCATAGGCGCATGCCACCATACCTGGCTAATTTTTTTTGTGTTGTCGGTAGAGATGGGGTTTTACTATGTTGCTCAGGCTGGTCTTGAACTCCTGACTTCAAGCTAGCCACCTGCCTCAGCCTCCCAAAGTGCTGGGATTACAGGCCTGAGCCACTGCACTCGGGCTGTCTTACTGTTTGTTTGGTTTTTTCCTTTTTTTTGAGATGGCGTCTCTGTGGCTCAGGCTGGAGTGCAGTGGCGTGATCTCAGCTCACTGCAACCTCCACCTCCCAGGTTCAAGCGATTTTTCTGCCTCAGCCTCCTGAGTAGCTGGGACCACAGATGCAAACCACCACAGCTGGCTAATTTTTTTTTTTTTTTTTTTTTTTTTTGAAATGGAGTCTCGCTCTGTCACCCAGGCTGCAGTGCAGTGACACAATCTTGGTTCACTGCAACCTCTGCTTCCTGGGTTCAGGTGATTCTTCTGCCTCAGCCTCCCGACTACAGGCACATGCCACCACACCCAGCTGATTTTTGTATTTTTAGTAGAGATGGGGTTTTGCCATGTTGACCAGGCTGGTCTCGAACTCCTGACCTCAAGTGATCCACCCACCTTGGCCTTCCAAAGTGCTGGAATTACAGGCATGAGCCACCACACCGGCCTAATTTTTGTATTTTTAGTAGAGATGGGCTTTCACCATGTTGGCCAGGATGGTCTCAATCTCTTGACCTCATGATCTGCCCGCCTTGGCCTCCCACAGTGCTGAATTACAGGTGTGAGCCACCGTGCTCAGCCTCCCACAGTGCTGGGATTACAGGCGTGAGCACCGTGCTCAGTCTCCTAAAGTGCTGGGATTACAGGCATGAGCTACTGTGCTCAGCCTCCTGCAGCTCTGGATTACAGGCGTCAGCCGCTGTGCTCAGCCTCCCACAGTGGATTACAGGCGTGAGCACCATGCTCAGTCTCCCACAGTGCTGGATTACAGGCGTGAGCTGCCGTGCTCAGCCCCCCACCGTTCTGGATTACAGGCGTGAGACGCCGTGCTCAGTCTGTCTTACTCATTTGTAAAGCATAGCTTCAGTAACATTAAGTACATTCATATTGTAATGTAAGCAGTCTCCAGAATTTGCTTCATTTTACAAAACTGAAACTCCCTATCTATTAAATAACAGCTCCTCATTCCCTCTTCCTCAGCCTCTGCAGCAACCACCCTTCTTTTTTTTTTTGAGACAGAGTTTCCCTCTGTCACCCAGGCTGGAGTACATGGGGTGATCTTGGCTCACTGCAACCTCTGCCTCCTGGATTCAAGCGATTCTTCTGCCTCAGCCTCCCAAGTAGCTGGGACTACAGGCACCTGCCACCACGCCTGGCTAATCTTTTGTATTTTTAGTTGAGACGGGGTTTCACCACGTTGGCAAGGATGGTCTCAATCTCCTAACCTCGTGATCCTCCCGCCTTGACCTCCCAAAGTGCTGGGATTCCAGGTGTGAGCTGCTTCTTTTCTGTCAGTATGAATTTGGTTACTCTAGGTATTTCATATAAGTGGAATTATACAGTATTTGTCCTTTTGTGACTGTCTTCACTTAGCTTAGGTCCTGAAGATTCATCTGTGTTGTAGCATGTGTCAGAATTTCCTCCTTTTTGAGGGTGAATTATATTTCAGAGTGTATACATAGCACATTTTATATGTACCTTCACCCATTGATGGATACTTGAATTGCTTCCATCTGTTGGCTGTTGTGAATAATGCTGTAGTGAATGTGGGTGTACAAATAAAAACTCTTTAGGACCTTGCTTACACTTCTTTTGGGTATGTACCCAGAAAACGAATTAGTGGATCATATGATAGTTCTGTTTTTAGTTTTTTAACAACCATATTGTTTTCCATAGCAGCTACACCATTTCACATTCCCACCAACAGCACACAAGGCTTCTGATTTCTCCATTTTCTTGCCAACACTTGTTATTTTGTGCTTTTCTGATAGAAGCCATTGTAATGGCTATGAGGCGATATCACATGATGGTTTTAATTTATGTTTCTCTAATGATTAGCATTTTTTCATAAGCACATTGGTCATTTGCATGTCATCTTTGGAGAAATGTCTATTCAAGTCCTTTGTCCATTTAAAAATTGTTAGTTTTTGTGTTGTCAGGATGTATGAGTTCTTTATATATTCTGGATATTAGATCCTTATTAGATACATGATTTGCAAACATTTTCTTCCATTTTGTGGATTGTCTTTTTATTCTATTGAGAGTATCCTTTGATGCACAGTTTTTTTTTTAATTTTGACGAAGTCTAGTTTATCTTTTTTTCTTTTGTTCCTTGCACTTTTGATGCCACAGCTTTGAAACCATTTCCAAATCCAAGGTCAAGAAAATTTACCTCTATGTTTTCTACGAGTTTTATACTTTCACCTTTTTTTTTTTTGAGTCGGAGTTTCACTCTTGTTGCCCAGGCCAAAGTCCAATGGCGTGATCTCAGCTTGGCTCATCGCAACTTCCGCCTCCCAGGTTCAAGCGATTCTTCTGCCTCAGCCTCCCGAGTAGCTGGGATTACAGGCGTGTGCCACCATGCCTGGCTAATTTTGTATTTTTAGCAGAGACGGGGTTTCTCCATGTTGGTCCTGGTCTCAAATTCCCGACCTCAGGTGATCTGTCTGCCTCAGCCTCCCAGAGTGCTGGGGTTACAGGCATGAGCCACTGCTCCGGGCTATTTTTACCTTTTATATTTAGGTCTTTGATCAGTTTTAGGGTAATTTTAATATATGGTATGAGGTAAAGGTCCAGCTTCATTCTTTTACCTGTGGTTATCACATTCTCTTGGCACCATTTGTTCAAGAGACTATTGTTTCTTTATTGAGTGGTCTTGGTTCCCTTGTTAAAAATCACTTTCTATGTGAGTTTGTTTCTGAACTTTCAGTTTTCTTCCATCAATTTATATGTCAGTCCCTCATGCCAGTACCACAGCTGTTTTAGTTACTATATGTTTGTGGTATGAAAAATTGGGAAATGTGAGTCCTCTAATTTTGTTTTTCTTTTTCAAGACTTTTGGCTGTTTGAGGTCCCTTGTAATGACATATGGATTTTAGGATCAACTTTTTCATTTTTGCAGAATCATTGGAATTTTGATAAGGATTGCATTAAATCTGTAGATTACTTTGGGAAGTATTTGCCATCTTCAAAATATTAAGCCTTCTAATTCATGAACACAGGGTGTCTTTTCATTTACTTAGTTCTTTAATTTCTGTTAACCCTGTGTATAATAAATTTTGCACTTCCTTGGTTAAATGTATTCCTAAGTATGTCATTTTTTTTAAATTTTTGAGATGGTGTCTTGCTCTGTCCCCCAGGCTGGAGTGCAATGGTGCGATCTCAGCTCACTGCAACCTGTACCTCCCAGGTTCAAGCAATTCTCTTGCCTCAGTCTCCTGAGTAGCCGGGATTCAGGTGTGTACCACCACACCTGGCTAATTTTTGTATTTTTGGTGGAGACAGTCTCACCATGTTGGTCAGGCTGATCTCAAATTCCTGATCTCATGATCCGCCTGCCTTGACCTCCCAAAGTGCCGGAAATACAGTATGAGCCACCACAGCCGGCCAAGTATGTCATTCTTTTTGCAAAAGGAATTGTTTTCTTTTTTTTCTCTCTCTCTCCTTTCTTTTTCTTTTCTTTTTTTTTGAGACAGCGTCTTGGCTGGGTACAGTGGCTCACACCTGTAATTCCAGCACTTTGGGAGGCCAAGGTGGGCAGATCACCTGAGGTCAGGCATTCAAGACTAGCCTGGCCAACATGGTGAAACCCTGTCTCTACTAAAAATACAAAAATTAGCTGGGCATGGTGGCACATGCCTGCAGTCTCAGTTACTTGGGAGGCTGAGGCAGAAGAATTTCTCGAACCCTGGAAGTTGAGGTTGCAGTGAGCCGAGATTGTGCCACTGCACAACAGCTTGGGTGACAGAGCAAGACTCTGTCTCAAAAAAAAAAAAAGAGAGAGACAGGATCTTACTATGTTGCCCAGGCTGGTCTTTGGCTTCAAGTGATCCTCTTCCCTCTGCCCCTGAAAGGGCTAGGATTATAGGCCCAAGCCATTGCATCCATTGCGTCCAGTCAGGAATTGTTTTCTTGATTTCCTTTTTCAGATTGCTCATTGCTAGTATATAGAAATGTAACTGAATTTTGTGTGTTAATTTTGTTATGTTGTAACGGTGCTGAATTCCCTCAATGACTTTTTGCTATTTGAATTAAATTTTTTTTCACAGACCTCTGACCTAGATTAGCACTTCCTTCAAGTTCTTTTCCTCTATCTCTCTTTTTTTGTCTCTGATTCATCTTAGCTGTTAACATCATTTTCCCAACTTTTCTGCCTCTTCCAGTCAGTCAGTCAGTCATTCTGTCCCTTCCAATCAGTGAATCTCAGGTATTTACTGAGAACACAGCATGTGTACCGTGCTTTGCTAGATGCAGAGACTAATAAAATATTGATTTGCTTTCTTTCCTGAAAACAATTGTGTTGAGAAAATGAGTGAGATGTACAGACAATGGTATAAATTAGACTTGATAAATATGTAATGGATTGTTGGATGCACCATTATCTTCCGTTCCACTGAGAAAGAAAAAGGCTGCCAGTTAAAATAAGACACAGCAATAGATATTGATTGTAAGTTGTATCTCTCAGAAATTTTTTGGTATCAAGGAATATTTTACAGAATTGATAAAATATAGTCTCAAATCAAGTGAGTAGTATAGGCAGAAAATAGTATGGATTGGAATAATAATAAAAATAGCTACCCTTTAACTGTAGTGGTGTGCCAGATATTCTGTTAAACTATATGCATTATGAAAGTTTAATCTTTTTGGGAGCTGTATGTTGTGAACACCTGCATTTTGCAAATAATGAAAACTTTCTAGGTTAACGTGGCCTAGTGTCATACCTAATAAATGCAAGACCAAATTCAGACTCAGGCATTTGACGTTAGAACCTGTGCCTTTAGCCATGCTGAATAAATACAAGATAGGAGTTTTGAAGAATGAGTAGATGCTGGCCAGAGAGAGAAGCTAGTATTTTAAATGTATTTTGAGACAGTTTTGGACAACAGTGAAAATGTACGTGAAGTTGGAGAAAAAGTGAAAAAGCCTTTTGGATATTCTTTCCACCCTTGTTTCAGTGTTTTCCTTTTTCCTTCATTCTGACCCACTTCCTTTTTCTTTGCTTTTTCTTTTCCCTATTAATTGCTTATAAATAGACTTGCATTTATTTGCTGAATTTATTGAATAATATCCATAAAATGTTCAGCTACTGATTATTAAAAATTATTGGTAATAATGACATCATTGATTCAATACAATTAAGTGTGAGACAGTGGACAACACTTTGTAAACCTGAGGCTCATCCTCCACTGGGTACTGTTACTCCCACTGCAATGTTGAGGATATGGGAGCTGAGGAAGATTATTACACAATAATGCAATAATAATATAATCAAGTCAACTCTGGATAAGCCAGTATTTGGACCCAGGTCTGTCTGGCTTGTAATTTCATGATTTCCTTATACCATACTGACTCTGGTAAGAAGGAAATATAAGTGAGCTGAATATCATGCTTTCTCTAAGAACAAGATGTAATTTCTGTTTATATTTTAAGAGGCTGTTTATTCCTTCCTCTCCTTATGAGTACTTGGTTCTTGGAGCACCTCTGCATATACGATATACTGTGTAAGAAGAGATCGGTGATGTAATTGCGAGGGCTTTTCCCATGGATGATATTTCTGATTTTGTTGTTGGAATTCCTCTCAGCTTGGGAGACAGGCTGGGAGAGATAGTAGGGTTTCCTGAGTCAGCTGCCTCATGCTGGAGTTAGGAAGAGAATTGGTTGACTGAATGTCTCCTCCGGCCTCTTTCCACAGAGGAGGAAGCTTGATGCTGTATATTACTATATGCGCAGTTTAGCTGCCAGCAACCCTATCCTGACTGCCAAGGAGAGTCTTATGAGCTTGTTTGAAGAGACCAAGCGAAAGGTGAGTGGGGATGCCGGCAGAACCTTTCCTTCCTAGAGTAATGCATTTTCCTTAGTGTCTTTGTGTCCTAGCTTTGCACAGTGGCAGTATCGTAGCCAAGGAGATTTTTCCAAAGCGCAATTATTGCTGAGTGTGTGTCCTCAGGGAGTGACTGATAGTGTCCTTAAATGGTCCCATCAGGCTGTGCTGATGGGTAATCAGTCAGCCCTTGTGCAGAACAAAACTGATCTTCCAGAGAGTTTTTAGGTGGCCCTTGGATGTACATGTTCTGCCACATTCAGTCTGCAGAATTATTAACTTTAATGAGATAAAGCAGATGACACTCTGCTACTCTGGGACTGTGGTACAGTCTTTTTATTGTGCTTAGGCAACAAACACAGGTGAGGTGAGGCTTTTCCCTTTATAAGCTGAATCTCAGGAGAGTCTGAGCTTATGTGTTTTTTTTTGTTGTTGTTGTTTGTTTGTATGTTTGAGACAGAGTTTCGCTCTTGTTGCCCAGGCTGGAATGCAGTGGTGCAATCTCAGCTCACTGCAACCTCTGCCTCCTGGGTTTAAGCGATTCTCATGCCTCAACCTCCGGAGTAATGGGAATTACAGGTGTGTGCCACCACACCCAGCCAATTTTGTATTTTTAGTGGAGACGGGGTTTCACTGTGTGGGTCAGGCTGGTCTCGAACTCCTGACCTCAAGTGATCCACTTGCCTTGGCCTCTCAAAGTGTTGGGATGACAGGCGTGAGCCACTGTGCCTGGCAGTGAGCTTATGTGTTTGTATGTTACATAGGCAGAACAGATGGAAAAGAAGCAACATGAGGAATTTGAGCTGAACTCTGACCAATGGCGGAAAGGAAAGAAGTCTACTTTCCGGCATGTTGGAGATGACACCACTCGCCTGGAGATCTGGATTCATCCATCACATCCACGGTCTTCCCAAGGCACTGAATCTGGGAAGGATTCTGAGCAAGAGAATGGGCTGGGGAGCCTGAGTCCCAGTGATGTAAGTTTCTGAGAGTGATGCAATGAGCCAGACTAGCTCAGTAAGCCTGGGTGCCCTGGTTCATCCAGCTGTGAGGCACAGAGCCTTCCCACTGATTGCAAGGAAGACAAAGCACTTCAGGGTCCTGATGCTCCTTTCCCTTCTCACCTCTACTTCCTTAATCTTTCTTATGCGCTTCTGTCTTTCACCACTGTGTGTCACTGCAGAATTTAGTACAGGATTTGAAATTTTTTTTTTTTTTTTTTTTTTTTTTTGCTGTTTTTTGTTCGGCGTCGTCAACGTGATGCTTTAGGACTCTGTGGGATTTTGTACTTATTTTTTCCTCTTGGTTGACCTTACATTCCAAAAATGAACTAAAGTAGCACGGACAGGTTGGTTAGTCTGATTTGCGATCAGCTTTCTGTGGGACATCCTCTTATAACTCTTGGGCTGGGACTTATTCCTTTAAGCCAGAAGAAATGACAGTAGAAAATCACAGACTTGTTTAGAAGATTTCTCCTCTGCATTACTCAGTGAGTAATAATCGACAGTGTGTCAGTCACTAAAGATACAGTGCACAAGATCTCTCGCTGTCTCAGTGCATTCTAGTGGAGGACGCAAGAGGCCGAACAGGCAATTAGAATATAGTGTAATTAATTTTGTTTTGGGTGCCCACCAAATATATGAGAGCACATAGCCATGGGACCAAAGCAGTCATTGGTCAATTGAAGTGTAAATAACAAGTGGGAGTTAGCTAGAGAAGGGAAAGGAAGGTGGTAAAGGGATTCCCAGGCAAAGGAAACAGCATATGCAAAGGCCTCAGGCTAGGGGGAGACAGAGAGCACAGTAGTTGGAAAACTGCAGTGGCTGGTTCATTGTGCCTTAAGCGTAAAATTCACCCAGTGGGTGTTGTAAGCTAGGGCTAGATGTTGAAGGGTCGGTCATACTTGGAGCTTGGTTCCAAGAGACTTGGTTGAACATGGGGAGCTCAGGGAGAAGAAAGAGTCAAGGTCCAGTGTGGTGGCCCCATCTGTAATCCCAGCACTTTGGGAGGCTGAGGCAGTAGGATTGCTTGAACTCAGGAATTCAGTACCAGCCTAGGCAACAAAGCAAGTCTTATGGCTCTACAAAAATTTTTTTCAAAAATTAGCAGGGCATGGTAGTGCGGGCCTGTAGTCCTAGCTACTCAAGAGTCTGAGGTGGGAGGATTGCTTGAGTCCAGGAGTTAAAGGCTGTAGTGAGCTATGATCCAGCTTACGTGTCAGAGCAAGACCCTGTCTCAGAAAAAAAAAAAGTCACGAACGAGCCCAAGAGGTCAAGGCTATGCCACTGCACTCCAACCTGAGTGATGAGTGAGACCCTGTCTTAAAAAACAAAACAAAACAAAACAAATAAACAAAAAAAAATATATATATATATAAAAATACAGTAAAAATAGAGTTCACTCTGTTGCTCAGGTTGGAGTGCAATGATGCCATCAAACTCCTGCTTTCTAGTGAACTTTCTGCCTCAGCCGCCTGAGTTGCTAGGACTACAGGTACACACCACCACACCCAGCTAATTTTTTGTAGAGATGGAGATTTGCCCTGTTGCCCAGGTTGATCTCAAACTCCTGGCCTTAGGCAGTCTTCTCACTTGGGCCTCCCAAAGATCTGGGATTACAGGCATCAGGTAGCATGTCTGTCCCATTTTATTTATTTCTTTTTTTTTTGAGATGGAGTCTTGCACTGTCACCAAAGCTGGAGTGTGGTGGTGCAATCTGGGCTCACTGCAACCTCTGCCTCCTGGGTTCACATGATTCTCCTGCCTCAGCTTCCTGAGTAACTGGGATTACAGGCACACATCACCATACCGGCTTATTTTTTTTATTTTTAGTAGAGGCAGGGTTTCAAGATGTTGGCCAGACTGGTCCTGAACTCCTGACCTGGCGATCTGCCCCTCTTGGCCTCACAAAGTGTTGAGATTACAGGTGTGAGTCACTGCTTCTGACCATCTTATTTCTAATTATGCAAATAATATATGAACACAAATACTTGTGTAGAATACAATGTAATTTGTTTTCTAAACTATTAATGAAGCTGTTTATATATTTTTAGCTTGTACAACATCCTTGGGTAACTATTTCCCTTAATTTTTTTAAATTAACATCTTTGAGTTTGGTCTGTTCAGTTTAGGCTAGCAGCACTTGAGGAAGAAATCTGCAGTTTCTGGCTGGGTGCGGTGGCTCACACCTGTAATCCCAGCACTTTGGGAAGCCAAGGTGGGCAGATCCTTGAGGTCAGGAGTTCGAGTCCAGCCTGGACAACATGGTGAAACCCCGTCTCTATTAAAAATACAAAAAAATTAGCTCAGCATTGTGCCTCGTACCTGTAATCCCAGCTACTCAGGAAGCTGAGGCAGGAGAATTGCTTGAACCGGGAGGCAGAATTTGCAGTGAGCCGAGATCGTCCCACTGCACTCCAGCACTCCAGCCTGGGCAAAGAAGCAAGACTTCGTTTAAAAAAAAAAAAAAAAAAAAAAAAAAGGAAATCTGCAGTTTCATAACTCTTCATTTATCTAGCCAGGAAACCACACTGCCATTTTTACCTGCTTTCTCAGGCCCAAGTTAGCTTTCTATATTCTTTTTTTTCTCACAGTAGGTCCCAAGAACTCAGCTTGCTTTCTCTGTTCCTTGGGACATGCACAGTGATAAGAAGTAAGCATTGAGGATTCAATGAAGTTATAATAACCAAAAATGATTTTTAACCTCAAAGAGCATTTGGTCATGTGAGGAAGACAGATGTGTTGTTATAGTTCAGTGAAGTACTGTGATAAAAGCAGGCATGAGAGGCTGAGGGAGCATGCAGTTGGAACACCCAATCCAGTCATGGTTAGGGAAGGCTGGGGCGAGGCTGCATTTTGCAGCTTAAAGATGATATAAAGGCATTTCTACACAGAGGCATGAAAACTTGGATGAGGCATGGCGGCATCGGGAACTGCGAGTAGTTCAGTATGACCGGACACTCGAGTGTGAGTAGTTCTCCTGCAAGCATCTTGAATCTTGCCTGACACATTTCCTTCCTCTGTTCCCACATCCAGTCAGTACCACCTACTATTAGGAGGTATATACTGTTGAAACCATCCACTTCTCTCCTTTCTCATAGCTGCCATCATAGCTGAAGCTATCACCCTTTCAGTTATCCACATACTATTGAAAGAAGTCCCTAATGGTCTTTTCAGATTTATTCCTGGTCCTCTTCTGGCCTTTGTTTTTAGACAGTAACCCAAATGAATGAACTTCCAAATACCCATTTTGATCATGGAACTCCCTCCTGTACATATTTATGGGCTACATATTTTGGTACATGCATAGAAAGTGTAATGATCAAATCAGGGTATTCGAATATCCATCACATCAAACATTAATCATATAGGTACTAAGGATTTTAAGCAGAAGGATGATATAATTGGATGTGTTTAATGGTCACTCTTTTGAATACTTCTAGTACTGGAACAAGTTCATTTCGTTTTAAAGGGAACTTTTTAAGTTGCATAACTAATACCAATTCATTGTCTCTAAATTAAACAGAAATGTATATTTAGCTTAGATTGGGTGCTGTGGCTCACACTTATAATCTCAGCACTTTGGGAGGCCAAGGCGGGCGGATCACCTGAGGTCAGGAGTTTGAGACCAGCCTGGCCAACACGGCGAAACCTTGTCTCTACTAAAAATACAAAAATTAGCTGGGCATGGTGGTGTCTGCCTGTAATCTCAACTGCTCAGGAGGCCGAGGCAAGAAAATCACTTGAACCCGGGAGGCGGAGGTTGTAGTGAGCCAAGATTGTGCCAGCCTGGGCAACAGAGTGAGACTTCATCTCCAAAAAAATAAATAAATAAAAAGTATATGTAGTTTACAGTGGCAGTCACTTGTATTCTTTCTTTCAGAGAAATCACTGTTAACTGATTGATGTCCTTCTAGACCTTTTTCTAAGCATTTATGAGTGTATACATGTATGCACATATCTATAAAAACCTGAAAGGCATTAAAAAAATAGTTTTGAGAGACAGGATCTCTCTCTGTTTTCCAGGCAGGAGTGCAGTGGCATGGTCATGCCTCACTTCAGCCTTGATTTCCTGGGCTCAAGTGATCCTCCTGCCTCAGTCTCTTGAGTAGCTGGAACTAGAAGTATGTGCCACCATGCCTGGCTAATTTTTTAAAAATGTTTTGTAGAGATCAGATCTCCTTATGTTGCTCATGCTGGTCTCAAATTTTAGGCTCAAGTGATCCTTCTGCCTTTGCCTCCCAAAATGTTGGTATTATAGGTGTTAGCCACCAAGCCTGGCTAAAATACATTTTTTAACAAAAAAATGGGATAGTACTATATATAAAAATCTGCAACTGACTTTTTAAAATTATCAGTTGTACATAAATTAGTCCTGCTATAATGCAATATATACATTTCTAAAAATTACTGTGCTATGCCAAATCATGGCAGTAAAAACCACAGGACTTGTGGAGAAAATGGAGTTAGGAGTACCACCCTCAAAAAACTTCCTCAGTGACATAGTGAAAAGGATAGGAACTTAATTTAAAACTGTTGTACAATTTTATACATGTGAAATGGTTAAGAAATACATAAATACTACATTAAATATAGCACTTTACCTTGAAGAAGACGTGAAGTTGACTTCTGGGAGTAGACTTTGAAAGGGTTACAGCTTGTGAGTTATTGTCAAGTGGTAGGAGGAGGGTTACTTAAAATTTGATGAACAGAGGCCGGCTGCAGTGGCTCACAACTGTCATCCCAGCACTTTGGGAAGCTGAGGTGGGTGGATCACCTGAGGTACAGAGTTTGAGACCAGTCTGACCAATGTAGTGAAACCCTGTCTCTACTAAAAACACCAAAAATTAGACGGGTGTGGTGGCGCATGCCTGTAATCCCAGCTACTCAGGAGGCTGAGACAGGGGAATTGTATGCACCCAGGAGATGAAGTTGCAGTGAGCTAAGATCACACCATTGTACTTTAGCCTGGGCAACAAGAGTGAAACTCCGTCTCAGAAAAATTTGCTGGGCAGTCGTAACAGCAGCTGTGAATAGGTGTGGCTCATAACACATGATCATGTGGTGAACTGAGGTAGCTGGGAGATGTTTGGGGTGTGTGCATGTGTATGTTTTGTGTATTCCTGTGCAGCTTGATTCAGCTGGATGCAGTTCTGTGTGTTCACCTGGCGTTTCTTGTAAACAGAAGCACACGTAAGCAAAGACAAAGTTTGTGTTACGCTTTAGTTGTTCTTTTATATATTTATGGCAATGAAACAAATTCTCATTTTCAAAATGAACATTATAGCAGAACTGGGTGATTAGCCTTAATTGGAATTGTTCCTTTGACAACTCCTAGAAAATTTCAAGCACGGACTACTTAAATTTAGATCCATGAGTAAACAGAACGTTTGGCTTCAGGTGGTTGTTAGTAACAGTGGTAACATCCCAACCTGTTTGTTTTCTGCCAAGCATGTGCTTTGGATCTCTCTCTCCCTCTCTTCTTTCTCTCTCTCGTCTGTCTCTCTCTCTCTCTCTTTCTCTCTCTCAATGGTTGCAGGAGGTTAGCTTGTGGGGGGTTGGTTTTTAGTCTTGAGATGTGGTTTGGGTTGAACATCCAGCCTGGGGAGGGACTGCCAACCTCAGCTGCAAGTAGCATCCCATTAACATTCACATTTAACTCTCCCACCTGCCAGCTGGGCCACTCCAAATCAGTGTTGCCAGGGTTCTGGGCATTGTTTCTTTAGTGGCTGTATTTTCTGCTCTTCTTCATCTCCCTTTCGAAACAGGGTACTGCTTGTCAAATGGGTTGTTGCTAACAGTCAGAGAGTTAATTAAGGATATTAAATTGCTGCATCAGAAATCAATTTCACACGGAAAAGCAAGGGTCTCTGATAGAACTGCTGAGGATTTTTTAGATCTGATTGCTCTGTTAGCATCTTGAATAGAATGTAATACATGTCTGTCTGCTGGGGAAGAGTGAGCAGATGAGATTGGGAGTGGCAGATAGATGAGAGACTGATAGACTTTTGTTTTGTCTTGTCTTGTTTTGTGATGGAGTCTCGCTCTGTCACCCAGGCTGGAATGCAGAGGCATGATCTTGGTTCACTGGAACCTTTACCTCCTGGGTTCAAGCAGTTCTCCTGCCTCAGCCTCCCGAGTGACTGGGATTACAGGCACACGCCACCATGCCCGGCTAATTCTTGTATTTTTAGTAGAGATGGGGTTTCACCATTTTGGCCAGGCTGGTCTTAAACTCCTGACCTCAAGTGATCCACCCACCTTGGCCTCCCAAAGTGTTGGGATTATAGGCATGAGCCACCATGGCCAGCTCATATTCTTTACATATGGAGTTAGGAGCAAAATTTCCTCAGTCACATAATGATAGGAACCTACATAATTAGGTTCCTACCTTTTTTATGCCCGTGCCTATTTTTTTGCCCATGCTTTTTTATGCCTATTCCATCCATTATTCTCGGCCAAATATGTAGAGACGAGGTGTTGTTAGGTTGCGCAGGATGGTCTCAAACTCCTAGGCTCAAGCAGTCTCCCACCTCAGCCTTCGCCACTGCATGTGGCCAATAGGTGTTTGTCTCTGAAACTTTAGTGAGTCCTCCTCTCCTGGAATGATTTGCTTTACCATTCCCAGCATTTCCTCAAACGCACTGTGACTATACCTGCAACATGCTTGGTGCTATTTGTAGAAGTATGTCTTTAGACAAGAGAAATGCCGTTGTCTGCTTGGCCAAGCTCTTGTCAACTCTTCCTTCTCCTTGGCCTCTCTGAACGTTTTGTGGTTCAGTCTGTACTGCACCATGGTAGCTCCTAACCTCTGTGATCCAAATAGAATGTAATACATGTCAGTCTGTTTTCCTTTTTCTCCTATCTTATTTCACCCAACAAATGATTTTCTTTACCTTGGTCTCTTTCCTTTCACTCTTCTTCATTCTGTTACATATCATTATCTATTTTCTTCTTTGCATAGAGTCTTCTTTCAGGACTTATTCAGGTCTGGAGAATTTAATGCAGTCGCCCGTGAGTGTTTGGAGTAGAAGACTGCGTTCTGGGTTCATTGCTTAAGCAGACTGAAGTTTACCTGTTCTGTTGTGCCGGTTTTGTGCTAGGATTGTAAAGATAAATACATTATTGTTATTTTCTCTGATTGTGTCGTCTAGTGTATAGGTCACCAAACTTTTTCTATGAAAGGCCAGATAGTAAATTTCTTTATAGGCCGTATGCTCTCTGTTGCCACCACTCACCCTTACTGTTGTAGCACCAAAGTCGTTATAGACAGTATGTAAATGAATGAGCATGGCTGTGTTCCATTAAAACTTTATTTACAAAGACAGATGGCAGATCGAATTTGGCCTGTGGGCCTAGTTTGCCAACTTCTGTTCTAGTGGAAGAAATGGTTACATAAATAGAATACAGTATACAGTTAATTCTTGTTATTTGTGGTGGTGATGTTCGATAAATTCTATAAAATTCACCGCAAACACTGAATTAGTACTGGATCGTTGCTCCTAAGGGAAATACAGAGTTATATTCCTTCAGACCTCTGGATACAACATTTTAATCAACTCATCACTATGTAACCTTGTTTGTTTTTGTTTTTTGGGTTTTTTTTTTTTTTTTTTTGAGACAGAATCTCCCTCCGTCACCCAGGGTGGAGTGCAGTGGCATGATCTCTGCTCACTGCAAGCTCTGCCTCCCAGGCTCAAGCGATTCTTGTGCCTTAGCCTCCCTAATAGTTGGGACTACAGGCGCAAGCCACCACTCCTGGCTAATTTTTATATTTTTAGTAGAGCCAGGGTATTGCTGTGTTGCCCAGGCAGGTCTCGAACTCCTGACCTCAAGTGATCTGCCCGCCTCAGCCTCCCAAATTGCTGGGATTACAGGCGTGACGCACCATGTCTGGCCAGTTATATAACCTTGTTTTGTGTGTGTTTCTGTTTAAAGACTCCTTATTTAATATATATTGTTGATTCATTGAGCTCACTGCCTAACAGCACTGTAACTCATACCTGAACGAAGTTTATCTAATGAGGTTTTTCCTCATAAAACACATCACAGCTTTCTTGTACTTAGGAATACTAGACAGCACTTTAGCACACTCCCCAAGCACAGTGGTGTAGGGGCCATTTTAGACCACAAAATCACCAACAAAAATGTCAACAATGTGATACCAAATAGACCACAAAAAGGACACTTGTTTATATGACCTGAAACAAGAAGGCAGAGAGTCGCTTTTTTTGACCTCAGCTAGGAACATGCATGTCAGGTGACTCAAATTTTTTGCTGCCCTGTGCATGTCTAAGAATGACTGTGAAAACATCATGAGTAGTGATTTTAGGGTTACAAGTAAGTTTTAGCGAGCAAGTGAATTCACAAATGCAAAATCCACCACTAATGAGGATTGACTGTATTGTGGTGGGCGCCATGAGGGAGGTGTATATTGGATACTGTGGAAGCACAGAGAAAGGCTCTTGATCCAGTCCTGGCAGAGGCATGGGTTGGGGTGAGGAGAGAGGAAAGTGAATTCAGAAGGCTTCCTGGAAAAGCTAACTGGACAGAGTGGGAAGAGAGTGTTCCAAATAGAAGTAACGGCATGAGCAAAGACAGAGAAGGTGTGAAACAGCAGGGGCTCGCAGGGCACCTAAACCTGTGGTAATTTGGAGGCTACTGTGAGAAAGCTGGAGGATAGAGAGGAGGCCGAGCCTTCTGCCAGAGCCACGTTCTAGTTTGGTGCCGTGGTGTGCACCTAGGAGGTGGTCAGGGGGTTGGTCTCCCATAATATACCTTAGGAATCTGGAAATAATAGTTTGTTTCTGGAATTTCTCATTGTTTACTTGTCATGTCTACATTGTTAATTGAGCAAATATTCCATCCATTAAATTTGGTAGGGTGGAGGTTGACTGAATCTTTTACCCCACAGTCTGCTGACTTAAAAAGTTGAAGGTCTGTTCTTTTAGACAATGCGCTTAGGCATTTTGAACTCAAACACTAGTGTCTCTCTGTGTCTTGCTTGTTGGAGGAAATTGCTAATGGTTTGGGTTAAGTAGGGCAAAGTTTTTTCCTTTTTTTTTTTTTTTTTTAATTTAAAAAATTTTACTGCTTTTTAAAATTTACAAAGCGGCCGGGTGCGGTGGCTCACCCCTGTAATCCCAGCACTTTGGGAGGCCAAGGCAGGTGGATCACCTGAGATTAGGAGTTCAAGACCAGCCTGACCAACATGGTGAAACTGTCTCTACAAAAATACAAAAATTGGCCTAGCATGATGGCGAGCACCTGTAGTCCCAGCTGCTTTGGAGACTGAGGCAGGAGAATCACTTGTACCTGGGAGGCAGAGATTGCAGTGAGCTGATACTGTGCCATTGCACTCCAGCCTGGGCAGCAGAGTGAGACTGTCTCAAAACAACAACAACAACAGATTTACAAAGCCAACACAGGATTATTGTAAAAAATTTGAAAATGCAGATAAGGAATATATTTTTAGCACCTAGAGAGAACTGTTAACATCTTTGGGTATATTCTTCTTGTATGTTTATGTAGTGCATTGGAAATTTAAATTGGAAATGTCTAATCCCCATTAACCTGGCAAATCAGAAGAGAAAAATCCATGCCTAGTTATTAAACAACCCAGAATCTTATTGGCAAAGTGGTATGCTAATTTCTTAGGTTAACACAGTTCTGTATTTTTCTGTGTTTTTAAACATTTATTTTTATTATTTTTTTGAGATGGAGTCTTGTTCTGTCGCCTAGGCTAGAGTGCAGTGTCACGATCTTGGCTCACTGCAACCTCTGCCTCCTGGGTTTAAGCAATTCTCCCACCTCAGCCTCCTGAATAGCTGGGACTACAGGTGCCCACCAGCACACCTGGCTAATTTTTTGTGTTTTTGGTAGAGACGGAGTTTCACCATGTTATCCAGGATGGTCTCAATCTCCTGACCTCGTGATCCACCCATTTCGACCTCCCAAAGTGTTGGGATTACAGGTGTGAACTACCATGCCTGGCCTAAAACTTTTGTTTTTAAGAGACAGAGTTCAGGCTGGTCTCAAACTCCTGGACTTGGCTGGGCGTAGTGGCTCACGCCTGTAATTCCAGCACTTTGGGAGGTTGAGGCAGGCAGATTATTTGAGGTCAGGACCTAAGACCAGCCTGGCTGACATGGCGAAACCCCGTCTCTACTAAAAATACAAACATTAGCCAGGCATGGTGGCGCATGTCTGTAATTCCAGGTACTTGGGAGGCTAAGGCACGAGAATCGCTTGAACCTTGGAGGCGGAGGTTGTAGTGAGCCAAGATGCTACCACTGCACTCCAGCCTGGGTTACGGAGTGAGACCGCCTCAAAAAAAAAAAAATTTCTGGACTCAAGCAGTCCTCCTCCTTCAACCTCCCAAAGTGCTGGGATACAGGTGTGAGCCACCATGCCTGACCTTATTTTTCTGTTTTATCAAAGTAACACAATTGAAGTTATACCTGAAGGCCTTCCCTCCTGTGTGTAGAGAGAAACTTCCCAAGCCACATGAATAGAGAGGATCGAGTTCAAGAAATGTTAGGCATCTTGTAGACCAATTATTGTTTTTGAAAGATTGAGTCTGAAGATGTTCATTTCACAAGGAAGCATCTTGAACTAGTGACACATTGGGGCAGGGGGCACTAATTTGAGGCTCCCTTGGCATAGAAAGTTTATGACCTTGTTTCAAAGGCTGGGTTGTAGTTGGAAAAGTGCCTCGGCTGTAATGCTGGAGTTGGTTTCTAAGTTAGCGGGAATAGCGGTTGAACGAGATCACACAGAGGAATGATTGCCTTTTAAAGTATTTTAATGGAGTAATTTTTTTCCTTGAGACATGGTTTCTCTGTGTTGTGCAGGCTGGTGTGCAGCAGCACAATCATAGCTCACTGTAGCCTCTATCTCCCAGGCTCAAGTGATCCTCCTGCTTCAGCCTCCCAAGTAGCAGGGACTACAGGCATGTGCCACCATGCCTAGCTAACTTTTTTTTATTTTTAGTAGAGAAAGCATCTTGCTAGGTTGCTCAGACTGATCTCAAACTCCTGAGCTCAAGTGATCCTCCCACCTCAGCCTCCCAAAGTACTAGGATTATAAGCATGAGCCACCACACCTGGCCTCTAAAGAACTATTTTGAATAGGTACTATATTATCTAGGTGTATATATGATTATCTTTCTTCTCCTGCTTTATTAGTGGCATATGATAGACACTATTATATTCACCTTTGTTTTCCTGTTACCATTAGACTTGGGAGATCCTTCTGTGAGTGAGTGCCTTCAAATCCATTGTCTCTCCCTAGAGGCTGGCTGACAGCCTTCATAATTTTGTCTGGTATTTGAATGTCAGAGCCAGGATAGTGCAGAGCAGAGCTTTGGAAAGTACTGAATTTTTTTTTTTTTTTTTTTTTTTTTTTTGAGATGGAGCTTTGCTTTTGTTACCCAGGCTGGAGTGCAATGGCAGGATCTCGGCTCACCACAGCCTCTGCCTCCTGTGTTCAAGTGATTCTCCTGCATCAGCCTCCCAAGTAGCTGGGATTACAGTTATATGCCACCACGCCCTGCTAATTTTGTATTTTTAGTAAAGACAGGGTTTCTTCATGTTGGTCAGGCTGGTCTCGAACTCCCAAAGTGCTGGAAATACAGGCGTGAGCCCAGGTGCAGACCTGGCCTGAAGTGCTGGTTTTTTTGTTTTGAGACAGAGTCTGACTGTCGCCCACACTGGAGTATAGTGGCACCATCATAGCTCACTGCAGTCTCAAACTCCTGGGCTCAAGCCATCCTCTTGCCTCGACCTCCCAAAGCACTGGGATTGCAGGTGTGTGCCACCATGCCTGGCCTGAAGTCCTAGTTTTATCGATATTAGCTGTGAGACTTTTGGCATGTTCTATAACCTGGCTGAGCTTCAGACTTCTCCTCTGTAAGATGATGATGATGATAACCTTATTTCCCCAGGGCTGGAGCTCATAGTTTCTGCTTGAAATGTTGCATGGTGCCTCTACCCAAATCTCATGTGTTTTTCCTAGAGGCTCTATTATACGTTGAGAATGACAGTTTTCTGACTTGGACTGTGTGGCTGCACAAAGCTGGATAGTAGATTTTCTGCTTGCATTTAATGAACAGACCAGCAAAGTAAAAGTTAGTTAGCAAAGGAGCATAGCTTCACTGTGGAAAACCCAGGCCAGGTGGCCTGCAGCACAGAACTTTCACATGCTCAACTTGTATTTGCTTGAGGGCTGGTTTTTAAGTGTAGGGTTTCTTTCTTTTTTTTTTTAAAGTGTGTTATGTAGGTGGTCTCCCCTCCCTTCCCCTTCCCTCCCAAGTAGCTGGGATTACAGTCACCTGCCACTATGCGCGGCTAAGTTTTGTATTTTTTTAAGTAGAGACAGTTTCACCATGTTGGCCAGGCTGGTCTCAAACTCCTGACCCCAAGTGATCTGCCCACTTTGGCCTCCCAGAGTGTTGGGATTACAGGCATGAGACACTGTTCCTCGTCCAGTATTTTCTTCAGAGTCATCATTTGTCTTTTCAGTGCCCCTGGCATAGTTTGTGCACCTGAGCTGCTGCTGCTGTGAAAGCTGTTGTGTGTAGTGGTACACATGGAATTCCTCTCTCTCCCGCAAAACAGTATAGATCAGAGCATGGTTTTAGAAGGCTTCCTTAGGCAAAGTGACTTGCTTTCTGTTGGAATGAGTTCTAATTCTGGAGTTGTATCGTGAGGCTTTGGGTTTATAGTTTGAGAGCCAGTGCCCATTATGAAGTTTAGGAAAAGCTTTTAGTCTGGGCACAGTAGCTCATGCCTATAATTCCAGGACTTTGGGAGGCTGAGGCAGGAGGATTGCATGAGCCCAGGAGTTGGAGACCAGACTGGGCAATATAGTGAGACACCATCTCTAATAATAATAAAAACATTTCATTAAAAATAAATACATAAATAAGTAAATATATTGAAAAGGCAAAAGCTTTTGGCCTGGTTTCCTCTGGCTAGCACAAGCATTGATTTAATCTATAAAGAAGAATTGAATCTCTGTGCTAGTAGATAAATGTTATATCTGTGATAACCCAGTTATTTCATTGTCTCATAATTATAGCATCATGGCAGAGAAAGCTGGCTTAATTTTTTGGCCTCGTGGATATAAAGACTGTGTATCTTACTAGGAACAATGACCCATGCCTGTATAATCTCAGCACTTTGGGATGCTGAAGCAGGAGGATTGCTTGAATCCAGGAGTTGAAGACTAGCCTCGGCAGCATAGGGCTACCCCGTCTCTACTAAAAAAATAAATTAGCCAGGCATGGTGGGTGGGCCTAGCTACCCGGGAGCTTGAGATGGGAGATTACTCTGGCTGGAAGGTCGAGGTCGCAGTGAGCCTTCTACTTCACTCCAGCCTGGGCTACAGAGTCAGACCCTGCCTCAAAAGAAAAGGATTCTGTATCTGTAAGGTAGACATCATACAATTCTTTATTTTCTTTTTTTGAAACACAGTCTCGGTCTGTCGCCAGGCTGGATTGTAGTGGTGCGATCTCTGCTCACTGCAACCTCTGTCTCCTGGGTCCAAGCGATTCCCCTGCCTCAGCCTCCCAAGTAGCTGGGACTATAGGCACGCCCCACCACACCTGGCTAATTTTCTGTATTTTAGTAGAGACAGGGTTTCACCATGTTGGCCAGATGGTCTCGATCTCTTGACCTTGTGATCTGCCACCCTTGGCCTCCCAAAGTGCTGGAATTACAGGCGTGAGCTACCACGCCCAGCCAACATCATGTAGTTTTTTAGGGTTGCCGTGAGTTGACTTCATGTCTTTAATTAGTCCTATGTTTCTGTAAAGTAGTCTCCAGTATGTACCTCATGCTATACGCTTTCACTCTGGAAGCTGTTTGAAAAGTATATGAACTGCAGTTTGGCCACATGTGATGACAGGAATTCATTAAAGCCTCTTTGTATGGGAAGAAGCGATTGACTTTCTTTGTCTTTGGCCGTAAGAAAAAGAAACAGCTTAGTGAGATTACCCTCAGAGAAGGTCAGAACCAGGACTTGGTTTTTCAGATATTGATAATGTGAAGGGTGTTGCAAGGAGCAGCCCTGAGTAGGCAAGGAGGGGGGCTGCCTGCCCAGATCACTACTGGACTGTACGGCTAATGTCTTTGCGGTTGGTAGTGAGTGGAAGTTTCTCAAAGTACATCGGCCCTACCTATAAACCCTTAGCACCCCAAATGACCTCGGTCACCAAACCACTTCAGGGCTTTATTTTTATCCTGTCCGTTTTGTTTCAGTTTGTGAGGTTGGTTTCTTTCCTCTAACAGAGCAGGGTTCTCTGGGGGAAGAAACAGAGTGCCAGGGTGCTGTTGAGGCTGGTTAAACACCAAAACCACACTCTTCATCTTTCAGCGTTGAGACGTGACATAAGCCATGCTGCAAACACCAGCTTCCACGCTGTGAAGAAACCTCTCTCGGTAGTCACTTTGTTTATTTTTTGTGTGTTGTGTCTTTAGGCAAGTAAAATATAGAGGAATATAAATGGTGTACCTTCTCATTCTGCTGTAGACAGAAATCGAATTCTAAGAATGGGCACTTGTTTCAAATCTCCATTTCCCAACTTAAGGGTTTTCATCTTCCCCAAGAGTGTTGATGAGAACTCTCAAAACTCACCAGGTCTCAGGAAGCCGTATTACCAACATATCCTGTTCGCGTGCATGTGTATATTCTGTGTTACCCACAGGCCACTTTCCACCCCATGTGACCTTTAGTTACCATCCGGAAAGTCAGGACCCAGATACCCGTCAGAATTTCCAGGCCTTGGTTTGGTTTAGACGTTTTAGAACATGTTAACAGCAATAATTGTAGAAAGACTTTGAGTGGCAGGCATGGTGAACAGAAAGTCCTAGATCCTGAAGAGGTGGGAAAGGCATTTTCTGCGCTCTTCCCAGTAACGTGTTTGAAAATGAACATTCAGAAGAAAACTTAAAGCACCTGAAATGCATAGGGGAAGAGAATGAGAGGTGATTAGAAGTCCAGCACATGCACCATTTCTTAGGTGGAAAGGCTAAATTCTGAAGCTCATATTTCATTCTTTAAAACTGCCATATGCATTGTTAGTGGTGTTTATAGCACACTCCATCACACTATTTTAACCAGCATCTCTAAATTAATGTAAACAGACTAACGATTCAGGTAATACTCTAGAACAGGGATGGGCAGAATACTGCCAGTGGCCTATGAGCTAAGCATGGTTTTTACATTCTTATTCTTACATCATGACTTGTTTAAAAAGAGCAACACGTGACAGAGATGTATGTGGCCTGCAGAGCGTAAGTTATTTTCTGTGACCTTTTACAGAAAAAATTTACCACTGTTCTAAAAGCTGGGAGAGGTGGATGCAGTTAACAATAAGGTTCTTTTTTTTTTTTTTTTGAGATGGAGTCTTGCTCTGTCACCAGTCTGGAGTGCAGTGGCACTATCTCGGCACACCACAGACTCCGCCCCTCAAGTTCAAGCAATTCTCCTGCCTTACCCTCCTGAGTAGCTGGAACTACAGGCGTGCGCCACCACAGCCCACTAATTTTTGTGTTTTTAGTAGAGACAGGGTTTCACCATGATCTTGATCTCTTAACTTCGTGATCCACCTGCCTTGGCCTCCCAAAGTGCTGGGATTACAGGCGTGAGCCACCATGCCAGCATGATAAGGTTCTTATGTTAGGACACTGATTGTTAATGAGAGTGATACGGCTTTTTGGGCAGACAGTTCTTTTTTTTTTTTTTTGAGAGGGAGTTTTGCTCTCTGTTGCCCAGGCTGGAGTTCAGTGGTGCAGTCTCAGCTCACTGCAACCTCCGCCTCCCGGGTTCAAGCGATTCTTCTGCTTCAACCTCCCCAGTGGCTGGGACTACAGGCTCCTGTCACCACGCCCGGCTAATTTTTGTATTTTTAGAAGAGATGGGGTTTCACCATGTTGGCCAGGCTGGCCTCGAACTCCTGACCTCAGGCTGGTCTCGAATTCCTGACCACAGGTGATTGGCTTCCCAAAGTGCTGGGATTACAGGCATGAGCCATGGCCCCCAGCTGACAGTTCATTATGCAAGTCTGACTTTGCAGGATGTTTAGTGCTCCTGGCTCCGCTCATTAGATGCCGGTAATGGCCCCCACACATTTCCAAACATTTCCTGGGATGGGTGGTAATATTCTGGTTGACAAACATTGATTTCGGAGCTTGATGAGATCAGAAACACCTTGTTAAGGTTTATTCTGTTATTTCCTCTCAGAGAACCTGATTTGGGATTTGGATCTTCATGGCCCAGGGATTAACAATAGTGAGAGAGAATTTCAGTAGCTAGTAGAATAGGGAGAGTTTTCAGTGGGATAGAATAAAAGATTTTAAGGAAATCTTTTTTTTTTTAATGAGACAGGGCTTCACTCTACCACACAGGTTGGAGTGCAGTGGTGTGATCTCAGCTCACTGCAACCTCCGCCTCCCGGGCTCAAGCAGTCCTCCCATCCCAGCCTCCTGAGTAGCATGTAGTCACACGCCACCACTCCCAGCTAATTTTTATATTTTTAGTAGGGACAGGGTTTCACAGTGTTGGTCAGGCTGGTCTCGAACTCCTGTACTCAAGCGATCTGTCCACCTCGGCCTCCCAAAGTGCTGGGGTTATAGGCATGAGTCACCATACCCAGCCTAGAAATCATTTAATGTTGCATTTGTTGCTTGACACTCATTTTTAGAATTGAGATTGATTTGTGACTTATGAAAGGTTTGTTTTGCTGTTGCTGGTGTTGTGAAAAGCACATTCCTCTCTCTATGAGAGACGGAGTAGCCATCTTTGGCCTTGATATCCAGATGATTTTGAGGTCTGTGGGAATCTTGTATGGTGTACTTGAGGGACTTGTTCAAAGCCAATGTAAAGATGTAGTTTTGGCATCTCACGAATAACCTGATATCCAGACTTAAGCCAGAACTCTGGCATTAGAGAATTTTCCAGCTTGGGAGAGTTGACTTAGAAAAGTCCTCCTTTGGCTCCTTACCAAGTTAGACAAAGGAGCAATCAGCTGCTGAGTTCCAGCCAACTGGAATGTACGTGAGGGTGTACTATAAATCGTCCCTTAGGATCCAGCTCGTAGTCTGTGAAGAGCATTCCAAATAAGAATGAGACCTGCATGCACATTGGGTCCTTATTCAGTCGCAGCTGCTATAGGAAGGAGTGGTGAAGTGATATTACTGTGGGAGCACTCACTTTCTGTACTAACACACTGTTCTGTGGGGTCGGAGACTGTCTGTGGGAGCACTCACTTTCTGTACTAACACACTGTTCTGTGGGGTCGGAGACTGTCCGTGGGAGCACTCACTTTCTGTACTAACACACTGTTCTGTGGGGTCGGAGACTGTCCGTGGGAACACTCACTTTCTGTAGTAACACACTGCCTGTTCTGTGGGGTGGG
>PVKV010027114.1:0-26880 GCA_004027835.1 Alouatta palliata
CGGGATGTTCACACCACGGTCCGGGTACCCGGAATGGCTCTCCGGGATGTTCACACCACGGTCCAGGTACCCGGAATGGCTCTCCGGGATATTCACACCATGGTCCGGGTACCCGGAATGGCTCTACGGGATGTTCACACCACAGTCCGGGTACCTGGAATGGGCAGCCACACATTACCTCACAGGGAAAGGGGACTTTGCGGGTGAGGCTGCGTGCCTGGAGACAGGGAGATGGTTCTGGATGTTCCAGCTGTCATCGCGGGGCGCAGTGTGAGGACAAAGGGGTCCACAGGCGGAGAAGGGCAGAGGGACGGGGGCAGTGAGCCCCGCGGGTCGGACTTGGCCCGGAAGACCAAGGACGGGCCCGAGCCAGGACGGGCGCCCCCGGAAGCCGGGCGAGGCCGAGACACGCTCCCCAGGGCCCGGAGCAGCGGCCTGGTGTGGGGCCGACCCGCAGATGTGGGCGGGAAAGCCGCCTTTTCCTCGGCCGCCCCTGGGAGTGACCCGTTACAGCAGCGACCAGAAACTTCTCCGGGTCCCACGCAGGCATTCACCGCGACCGTTTTTCAATCTTTGCTTTTCCGCCGGCCTGCTGGAGCCGGGACTCTGGTCTTCTAGTGCCCTTGGGCCGGGACGCAGTACCCGCACCTCTTCCCCCTTCTCAGGCCTTCGGACTCGGCTGGACACCAGCACCAGCTCTCCTGGGCTCCAGCTCGCACACGGCACCTCATGGGACTTCTCAGCCTCGCAACTGCGTGGGCCAGTGCACGTTAAAAAACATTCCATCCCTCTCTCTCCTCTCTCTCCATCCACGTATTGCCTATTGATTCCACGAAACGCGTTTCTCTAACATGAGTTTTATCCTCCTGCTGGGACGCTGGTGTCATCGCTCCCCACTGCTGACCTGCGGAGCATGCTTAGTGGGCAAACGCGGGTTCTTCTGAGATTTCAGGCTGGAAGGCACGCTCCGTGGAAGTGTGACAGGGTCCCGGAATAACGGTGCCCACACCGTGCGTGAGCTGAGAGTTTGCTTCCTTATCCATAGCCACAGTGTGGGCTGCCATGTGGGAAATAATAACAATGGCACGGCTTATCTTCTAGAAAGTCGTCTTGTGAATGTGAGAGGCCAGGAGTTGTTTCAGCGCCCAGGAAGGACTTGCAAAACACGCCTACGTTTTGGATGAATGTCAAGTCTATCTAGATTTTTTTTTTTTTTTTTTTTTTTTACAATTTCAAAAAGAACTTTAAAATAAATATTTAAATACAAATGGCAAAAACAATGTATTTTATCTCACTACAAATGTGTGCAGTGCTTAACAGATTTCCCGCACGGAAGCTCACAATGGGGCCTAGGTGCGTGGCCTGGAAGCCTTCAGGATGCCGGTGCAAACTCTGCATATAAACTGATCTGTCTGCATCCCCGCACTCTCATCTGAGACACGGCTGCACTAACACTGCAAACACAGCTACCGACAGAACTCGATCATATGAGGAAAGATGCTCAAACAGCTCCTCACTCTTCGGGGATGCTCAACAGTAGCTTTGGTTATTATTTTATATGGCATCATTTACTCCCAAGCAACCCTGTAACATACAGACATGCTATTAGTGAACATCTGTGTCTAAGAGACTCAGGGAGATCAAGGCATCTACAGCCTGATAGACACCTGTGTTATGAAGGACTAAGAAGCAGGAGCTGCAGTAGACGTCATCACGCTCCGGGTCCCTAAGGTAAGGACTCTCACCAGCACCCTAGGTACGTGGCAGCAGCCAGAGTCTGCCTCCTGGCTGAGCCGATTTCCATGAGTTTCTCCTCCTGATTGCAAAGATCACCACAAGCTGGGTATCAGTGGCACCAGACATGCTTCTGTGACATTTCTCCACCAGGTTACAACAGTTAATAGTGAACTAGCCATTCCCAAAACCTGCTTACTCCTGGCATCAGATGTTATCCTGCAATGACCAGCTGTACATTTTATCAAGAAAAACTTGATGAAGTCATAGATGAAAGGTCTGATCATTTGATGAGGCTGTAATGTGAAGGTAGATTAGAGTGACTTAAACCATGTAACAAAACAGCCCACTTCAAAGCAGCAGTAATGTCTGTGGAGCTAAAAATTTATTTATCATAAGATACATGTTTTAAATCAAATTTATATATAGAGAGAACATTACCAAGTACCCATCAGAAATTAACAATTAGAGGGTCTGAGGCAGTGGTCAGCAGGGCTTGTTTCCAGAGCCTTGGTCTTGATCCTGCTGATCAAAACAGGATGTAGCACAGGAACTGGCCCAAACCAGCTGGGACCAAGATGGTGCCGAAGCCATCTCTGGTTGCCCTCATTATCCATTATGCACGAATTATAATTCATCTGCCTAAGACACTCTCATTGACACGGTGAGAGTTTACAAATGCATGGAAACAACCCAGACGTTAACGTCTATGGTTCTAGGAACTCCCACCCCTTTTCCATAAAGTTCATGAATAGCCCGCCCCCTATTTGGCATGTAATTAAGAGTGGCTATAACTATGCCCACCAGCAACCCACGTGTGCTGCTGCCAGCAGCTCCGCCAGTGGCATGGCCCTGCTCTGTCTGTGCAGCTGCTGTTTTGCTGCACACTGTGCTCTAAAAAACTTGCTTTCTTTCACTACCAGCTCACTCTTGAATTCTTCCCTGAGCAAAGCCAAGAACCCTCCCAGGTTAAGCCCCAATTTTGGGATTTACTGCATCAGGTCTGGACCTGTTCTATAAAATTCTGAATAGTTGATTATAATCAATAAAGAAAGTAGCAATTCCCCAAGTATGACCTGTGCTCTCACTGCTTCACTCCCCAATTTTCACAGCTCCAGTATTTCTCTCATTAACCAGATCCGATTGTTAGGGGAAATGCTGTTGGCGTTTGTGGCACAGACTTCCGGTATTTGACCATACTTGTTCCCATGTTTTCCTTGTATGTGTGTTTTTATATCATAAACAAAATAAACCATGCTTAGGAGAGTACTATCAATCTTTCCTTCTAAACAGCAGCACCCTCATATACTGCAAAATGGAATCACATACTAAATATGAGTTTACCTCCAAGTTGACCTGTGCTTCACATGAGAACTTCACTTGCTACTCGATGGTACTGACTTTAAAGTGAAGCTCTCCTTGTTTATTAAATTATGCAGGATAGGCTTCAAAGGTTGCTGTTTTACTGAGACTCAGCCATTTTTCTTTCATACATGCTCTTTGGATTGTTGCAAGCCTCTGGTTAATTTCAGAGTTCTAAGGAAGCAGGTTTTGACAATTTCTGTTACTGTTCTCATTGTCATTGTGAAGGATAAGAATTTCAGTGTCCTGTCCCTCCATCCCAAGTGCTTCTTTATCATATTTACTCTTAACAAAAACTTTCCCTGCCTGTTGTTTCCAAATCTTACTTTTACTCAATTTTATGTGGTTAACTGTCTCTTCAGTAATTACTAATACTGTTCAAACCTGAGAAAACCTACATAATCAGAAAACATAATTTAAAAGTTATTGTGGTCATAATAATTATTTTAATACCATTTAAATAACAACTGAATAACAACTGAAATACTTCCAGTTGTTTGATTTACAATGCTGGGAAACAGAGGAACGGTAATGAGGTGATATATGTGGAAGAAAGTGGACTAATATCAGTAAAGAAAGGAAATTTTAAAATATTAACAAAGAACCAATAATTATACTCACTCCTATATACACAAATAAGTATAATGAACTTAGTGAAATACAGATATAATTCAGTGTTATATCATTATGTTTAATGAATCAGTTTGATGACTACGTATACATAACTGGCTTCTTGCTGCCTGATCTTTAGCAGCCCTTCATCGAGAAGCAAGGTTCATGACAACTACAACTTGTTGCTTTTCCCGCTTTCTTAGAACAATATTTATGCCATATTTACTTCTTTTATTCATTAATCTCAAGACCAAGAGAGACCTACACAACTTTTCATTGAAAATTTTCAAGTACTCAAAAAAATTCCCTCAGTCAGGCTAAAAGATATTTTGATGCCAAATACTGAAGTGTCAAGACAGCTAACATCTGATTCACCCTGTAAGTCACTCTGTCACTCCCCGCCGTCCACCCTGCTGGGTCTAGCTTTGCACTTTTCATCTTTCTTTCCTGACCACTCCTCCATCTCACTGCCCAAATGCTGTTCAAAGGATTACAAAAGAATACAACACAAAACAGTACATTTTAAAAATGCAGAAATAGGTGATGGCACAAGTACTATCTAGAAAAGCAGGTGCTTTACAGTGTACATGGCACAGTCTCATCATGGGAAGAGTGAAGCATCATCAAGATGTACTTTTCAATATTGTTTATAATAGGTAAAGAAAACTTAAATTCAAATTCCCATCTGCAGCAGACCGAAAAGATAAATTAGGGCCAAGGACGGAACTCTGGAGTATCTCGAAGCCTTCAAACCACAGTGCTGATGCGAACTCTAGTCCGTGACGGCACAAGGTGCGCTTACTCGTTTTCAACATTCAACACACAGTGGCAGGACCACTTGTGCCAGGCACTGCAACGTGCCCTGAACCACAGCAATACGTTGTCTAGTGGAGAAGAGCAGGGTCACAAGACACACGTAGAGTGCCATTCCACCTGGTCATATGTGCCAGGCCAGAGCACACAGTCACACAATGACGCTATTCTCTGAATCAAAGCCTCAATCTTAAAGAGACAAAATGAAATTATTCCCAAACATTGGAGTTTAATTAATACCCGATATTTATTTTTTAAATTTATTTTTTGAGACAGTCTCGTTTTGTTGCCCAGGCTGAACTGCGGTGCTGCGATCTCGGCTCACTGCAACCTCCACCTCCCAGATTCAAGAGATTCTCTGCCTCGGCCTCCACAGTAGCTGGGATTACAGGTGCCCACCACCATGCCCGGCTAATTTTTGTATTTTTTAGTAGAGACAGGGTTTCAACATGTTGGCCAGACTGGTCTTGAACTCCTGACTTCAGGTGATCCACCCGCCTCGGACTCCCAAAGTGTTGGGATTACAGGTGTGAGCCATCATGCCTGGCCAATATCTAATATTTTTAATCTTTTGCTAAAAATCTCCCTCTACATTTAACAGAAGACCATTAATTTTTATATACAATTGATTTGCAATGGTTATTTTCATGTTTTCTTCTAATTAAGAAAGTTTCTGGAAATGTTGTGGTCTTTTTTCCGTAAGAATTTTCAAAATCCTGTTCTTACTTGCTCTGCTGCTTGTTTTGCTGGCACTGGTGTCCCTGTTAGTGCCCCATTTACCTGTATTTGTCCATGGGTCTTCCTATACATTCCTGTTTCATTTGGATCAAACATGCATAAGTGCTGAGTGGCAAACACCTTCATTTAAGAAACTTTTCCAGATTCATTTTCCTACAATAAAGGTTTATTTCTCTTTCTCCCCAGTAGAAGTTTCTTTCCTAAGTTCTCCCTGTATTCAGTAAACACTGGCATGTCACCTTAAATATTATAAGATTTCACCAAAATAAAGTCATAAAGATACAAATATATAATGTAAGACTTGTGTGCAGCAGAGGTGTCCCGCCCACTCAGCAAGACTGTACCTGGGGTGCTGACGGGTTGAAGGCCACTCCGGTGACGATGTCTGTGTGCCCAGCCAGCCGGTGAGAAAACGTGCTGGAGCCCATTTCATAGATATAAGCCTACAAGACAAGATGACCAGGTGTGCCATGTGAACTCTGTCAGTCATCAGCAGAGAGACAGTAATCAGAGCAGAGAGACAGTCTATACATTAGTCTATAGATTACTGTCATTGATGAAATGCAACAGCAGCAACCGAGATGGCTGACAAAACGTCATCCAACTTGTGGACTAACTTTATAAAACAGGCATCTTTTCCTCTTCTGTCTTGTACATTTTTAACATCTTAGTGAACTTACGTCATTCTTTTTATTTACATCAAAAGCCTCCATAGTACCCTGTGAACAGTTTGGTGACTAATTTTAAGGAAGGAGTACAGATTCTGTAATTCAGCCTTCGCTGGAATTTCCAGCTGATGCTGCTGGTCCAGGGCACCCAACTTTGGGAACCACTGGGTGAGGGCAACCCTAACATTTGCACAGTGTGTCACTATTTACAAAACACAACTGTAACGTAAACCATTTACAATAAGGAGCCAAAGTGCATCCATGTTTTATTGAAACGTCCATTTTTTATTGAGAAAACCATGACAGGTAGAGAGCACATTACCAGTCCAGCCCCGGAGCCTCAGTGCTGAGATTCCAGACTGATTTTTCTGACTAAGTTTTTGCTGTTTATTTCACTAGGCTGCCAACGACAACTCCCATTCACACATGGCTCAGGGCATCCTCAGATTCCCTCTAATCTCACAGGTGTTTCCAAAACCATCTTTGCTTATTTTGCTATTTTTTTCTTCAAGACTGATTTAATATCAAAGGGTTTCTGAGGATCCAAAACTCCTGTCTGTCTGCTGCTGAGATTAAATGGATAAGGGAAATTATAATGACTGAATCGCTTTTCCATCCATTATTTCCAATGATAAAATACAGAGATTGACAGCAGCAAGTACTTACTAGACACTGACTTTTTGCCAGGCACTCTAGTAAGAATTTTATATAAATTTTCTCATGTAACCTTCTTGCCAGCGCAATGAAGAAAACACCCTTGTTGTCCCAATTCTATAGACAAGGAAGCCAGGCTGAGGGCAGGCAGCCTTCCAAGGCCTCTCAACTCTGTTGAAAAGCCCTTCCTGAGGTTAACTGGCTTCTGTTTGCATGAAACGTCAAAACACACATAGAATGACATAATATAGTGGCAGGAAGTGAGGTAAACTTATCCAGGGAATGGCCTTTTGTTTCCTCTTTGAGAATGGAATTAAATAAAACACATCTTTTGGTCCAGGGGATTCTTGGAATTCATGAATTTTCTAATCATTCAACTTTACATGTGAGACAGCAATCTGAAGCCCAAATATCAGAAATATTTTAGTAGATACACAGGTTTCTTATGCTGTGATCCTACACAGTATCCATAAATACAGAAGGACAGTAAGCCTCTTGTTTGACACAGAGCAATGGTAATGAACAGCTCTGCAAATGATTCAATGTAACCACAATTCATGTGTAAAAAAAACTTTTAATTAGAGGTACTCACTTGAATCATGAAGCACTTCCCCCACCACAGAGAAACGAACTCTGGCTAAGACATATTCAGAAAACAAACAGAGCTAGAAATGAGTAAATGTAAGTAACTCCTATGCCAGAACCAAATCAAGAAGGCCTGAAAGCAGCAGCAAGAAAAAAGGAAGCAATATTATTCAGGCAAAAGATGAGGATATGGCATAAATCTGTGCATGCTGGAATAACGCTTGACTGCTCAAAAATGTTTTCACAAAAATCGTACGGGACTGAATGTACTACTGAAGAAGGGAAGCGTTTTGGAAAGAGGACCACACCGATTCATTACAACTATTTTGTAATTCTGTTGAGCCATGTCCGAGAGGATGAAGTTTCTTTCATTTTTCCTTTCACAGAGTTCCTAACATGTGACCTTCATTTTCCTTTACCTAAATTAACCCCACAGAAGAAAGGGGACAAAGAATTACAAACAGAAGTGAGTTCTGCACTTCGGAAACCTGACAATGGTAGCGATGTTTTCCACAGGGGAATCAACTATATTGTATTATGCTCACTTATTTTGTTTTTGTTTTGGAAAATAATTCCAGAAATGACATTTTCTGAGTATTCTGCACATTTCTTCAGATCACTGAATTTTTAGTTTACAAAACAGTAAACTATTCGCAGAAGACCAAAAGGTTCAAGATGTATTAAACTCACACTAAGACAGAAGCCTTGCCTTCTTACAACAAGGGGCAAAGGCTCTGTTAGAGAATTCCAGATTGCGGCACACAGGGCCACCTGGCTGCCCGTCACACGAGCAATGGGAGGCGAATAGCATTACCCGGCACCACCTCATCAGGCTGCAAGGCTGACACACAATCTCCAACTTTTCTCAACCTCCATCGAGGCCTGGCAAAATAAATATGGCAGACACAGTAATAAACCCCACCCTTTTCTCTGGCACTTCCTCTTGCAAAGATGTAGCAGAAAAGGGTACTGGTGTGGTACCACCCACTGGTCTAACTAGTAGACTGGAAAACACCTAAGGCAGCAGTAACTTTTTAAGGCCTTGGGATAATATGTCATTCCACGTCTACGCTACATGTTCCTTATCCATTCTCTGTGATGGACATTTAGGGCACTTCCACAGTTTGGATATTCTGAAGAGTGCTGCAGTGGCCATGGAAGTGCACATATCTGTTTGATATACTGATTTCAATTCTCTTGGACAAATACTCAGGAGTGAGATTGCTGGATCATGTGGAGTCTACTTTTTGCTTTGTGAGGAAAAACACACCCTTTTCCCCAGTGGCTGCCTCATTTTGCATCCCCCCGACAGTGGTCAGGAGCTCCCCTTCTCCACATCTTCATCATCACTCAGTACCACTTGTCTTTCTGATATTCTAACAGGTGTGAGATGATATCTCATTACAGTTTTGACTTGCATTTCCTTTATGATTGGTGATATGAGCCCTTTTTCCTGTAACTGTTGGCCATTTGTGTGTGTGTTCTTAAGCAAAATATCTATTATCCAAGCTTCCTTTGGGCCATTATCTTTATCTGATAATTTCATCTACTGATGTCATTTGCTTAAGTCAATTACTGCATCTGAGATTGCAAGAGAGTGATTTTCTAATTCTGTCATTCATCCATTCCAAGAAGTAACTTTCCCTTACCAAGTAGGGTATTTGGTTTACTTAAAGTCTGAACAGGAAAGACAGACAAATGTTTAGTTATTTTCCTTTACAAGGCACACTTCTGAGTAAGGGACTGGTGTCCTAGTTGCCTCCAAATGAGGACTAATGACATTTGGTTTTATGTTTTTGTTTTTAGCTCCACCTTTTTGGGGGAAGTGTTATCAAATATGATGAGGGTTTAGACATACAGTTTGAAGTCCATCACCGTCATTACTCTTTGGATGCTCAGCCGGCCCTCCTTTGGCTGACAGAACAGGGCACTGCTGTGGTGTTGCCCACTGGTGTAACCAGCAGACAGCGGTACATGCGTCACGCAGCAGTAGCTTTAAGGCCTTGTGAACTGGTTGTTGCCTGTGCCCTTGTTATATGACTCCTTCTTTTGATTTCACCTTTGATTTCATCTTTTCTCCTTGGCAAAAGATACCCCTAGCTCATCCTGTAAGTCTTCTGCCATAGACCTGGAACTAGCTCTCCACCCAGGGAGTTCTGGCTTCTGTTAGCGAGGAACAGTATTTAGAGGCTGCAAAGAGGATACTGAGGGTGATCGCTGGAACATCACTGCTTCCAAGAACCTTCCCCAGTGGGAGCCAGGAAATACTGGTATTCATGCACCAGTTCCACATGGTTTTAATCTGAAAGGCTTTCTAACATAGGTTAATGGCTGACAGAGCAAGTTCTCCCCATTGTAACGTTCTTTTTTTCAGGGGTATTGTGACCACTGTTACTTGTTTATTCTCCCAAGTAACTTTATAATCAGACAGTACAGCTACAGAAAAACCTACTGGTATTTTGTTGTTGTTTTTGTTGTTGTTGGGGCAGTGTTAAATTTACAAATTACCTACAGAGAACTGCCTCTTTATGAGACTAAATCTATCTATCCAAGAACAAGTTACAATTTTGCATTTATTTAAGTCTACACTTCCGGGGAAAAAAATAAAATGTTCTTAATGCACGTTTTGCGGAAATCTTGTTAATACCTGAATGGTTTATCCTTTTTGCAGAAATCTTGTTAATACCTGAACAATTTATCCTTTCTGAGGCTATTCTAAATGAGTTCTCCTCTTCCACTATAACTTTTCAGAGGTTATTGTTTGTATCTATAAAGATCACTGAATTCCATAGATTAGTTTTAATACTAATACTAATCTTTCACTTAATTATTTTATTGCCACTAAGTATCTTCACCTTTCCAGATATGCAATCTTGTCACCTATGAATAAAGACAATTTTAGCTGTTCTTTTCAATGGTAATGTCTGTAAGTTCTTCTGTCAAATTTCTTAGGGAAATACCTCCAGTGCCCTGTAAAATAGTCATGGAATTAATGAACATTCTGGCTCTGTTCCCAACCACTTTTTTCAGTAAGATGTCAGCTTTTGGGCTGAGATAAGCATTTTATCATTTAAAAGAAGCATTCATCGATTCCTCTTTTACTGGGTGTTCTAGCAGAAATCCAGAATTTTGTTGAAGTAGCTTTCTGCATCCAGGAACATGGTTATAAGAGCACTCTTTTTGTATCAGTTAATGTTACTAGAGAATTATTAACAGATTTATTCATAGTGAATCATCCTTGCATTCTACGCATAAACCCCACTTGGGCATGATAAATTATTGTTAATGCACTGTCTATGTTCCCATTTAAGATTCTGAATATTTGTAAATTAAATATAACTCTTTTCTGAAATTTCATCACGTTTTCTATCAGTTATGGTTACTTCAAAAAGCAATCTGATGTGTTATTTCTCTATGCTTTAAAACAGTTAGGTATCTTTAAGACTATTTGATGTTTAAGACATTAGTAAAATCCTCTGAGAAAGCACATGGGCCTGGTACTATTTCACAAGGAGCTCTTACAAAATGTTCTCTACTTCTTCTATGAAAAGTGGCCTGTTTAATTTGTTCTACTTTGGAGGGAAGTTTGATAAACTAAATTTCCATAACTCAACTATTTTTACAGAGGCTTTCATATTAATTTGCACAAATTATGAGAACCAGTCTCATGATTTTCAAAATCCTTCTGCTCCATGCTTTTTCCTCCTCCTTATTTCTGAATTATAGATTAAGCTTTCTCTATTTTTTTTAAAAAAACTTGCACTGGCTAAATTTTATTTTGTTGCTTGTGTTTTTAAAAAACTAGTGTTTTGGCAGGCACAGTGGCTCACGCCTGTAATCCCTGCAATTTGGGAGGCCGAGGCAGTTCCATTATTTGAGGTCAGGAGTCTGAGAACAGCCTGGCCAACATGGTGAGATCTCATCTCTACTAAAAATACAAAAAATTAGTTGGGCGTGGTGGCAGGTGCCTCTAATCCCAGCTACTGCGGAGGATGAGGTAGGAGAATCTCTTGAATCCGGGACGCAGAGGTTGCAGTGAGCCGAGATCTCGCCACTGCATGCCAGCCTGGTTGACAGTGCCAGACTCCATCTCAAGAAAAAAAAAAAACCAACAACAACAAAACTCGTGTTTTAATATATTTATTAGTTCTACTGCTTTTCTGTTTTCTGACTTATCACCTGCTTTTATCTCTATCAATTTATTTTTTCTGATTTACTTTGTTATTCCTTTTCTGGCTTTTAGATACTCATTTATTTTTTTCCTTTTAAAAACTGTATATGATATAGGTATTTGGTGCTACAAATTTCCCTCCAAGAACCGGTTTATGGAAACAGCATTATTTTCAAGATATTCAACATTTTCATATTTTTACACCTTTAAATAGTTGTTTAACAGAATTTTAATATGTACATGAATAAACTTTTTTTTTTAAATTTGTACTTTGATTGCATTATAGGGAGAGAATGACTTTATGTTCTTATTTTAATTTCTTGAGCTTTTCCGTATGGATTCCTTCACAGTCATTGTTCATAGATGTTTGATGTGCACCTGAAAATAAAGACATCTTCCTTGTTGGCAGACAAACATTACTATGAATATGTTTCCTATAACTTTATAATTTCTGTGCACTCAACCACGGACTGAGACAGACACGTTTGTCTCCATTATTAATGTGGGGCTACTTATTATTTGGTTCTTATGATTTCCACCTTGTGAAATTTGTTTATTTTCTTCAAGGATTAGATATTAACATATCTTGTAATTTTGTTGTGAATTTTAGCCTTTGGAATCACAAGTATCTTTGCCTTGTAATTTTTTGGTTGAATTGTGCTTTGTGTGATATTAAAATCACATAATCTGCTTTATTTTTATTTTCATTTGCCTGGTGTACATTTCATATCTCTTCTCTTTATCCTTTCTGGATCACTGTGGCTTAAGGCATCTCCTACATTGAGCATGGACTCAGATTATTTTCCTCATCTGTAAAATCCAATCTGAAATTTTTTTTTCTTTTTTTCATTAAACATTGATATGAGCCAGGCATGGTGGCTCAGGCCTGTAATCCCAGCACTTTGGGAGGCTGAGACTGAAGGCTGGAAGCCAATTGTTTGAGACCAGTCTGGACAACACAGTGAAACCTCATGTCTTTAAAACTAATGAGCCAGGCCAGGTGGTATGTGCCTGTAGTTCCAGCTATGTGGGAGGCTGGGGAAAGAGGATGGATTGAGCCCAGAAGTTCAAGTTCATAGTGAGCCATGATCATGCCACTGCACTTCAGCCTGGGCAACAGAGCAAGACTCTGTCTCAAAAATAAACAAAACAACAACAACAAAGACATGAATATGACTGACATTTTCACCATATTGTTTTATTTTTAATTCTATTTAATGTATGGTACTTCATGGTCTATTTTATTTGTCCTATCTAGATATTTCTTTGGGTACTTAAAAATGGCATAATTCTTGTTCCAGCAGTTATCTTTTATTAAAATCTTTATATAAAACTCTCGGTCTACTCCTGTATAAGACAATACATGTTAGCTTCCTACTATGCCCAATAGTGACGTTGTCTAGCAACTATTCTTCCATCTCTCTTCCTCTACATCCAATTTTAGTCATAATTATCTTAATATTTGTACTCTTAATTACATTTAAGGGTTTACAGTTCTATTGTCAGTTTCAACTGATCTCTTACTTAATTGACATCTACAAGAAGAATCAAGAGACTTATTCTACTTTCTATATTTATTTTCACATCTCCCATTTTTGTACTATTAAACTCCAACAGATAAAACATTTACAAAGTATTCTGGTAATTTTGATCTTACATGGTTAAACATATTCACTGTTCACCTGGAATTTTTTGCTGAAACTTCTTCAATCTTATCTTGGTTTAATTTTATTTATTTATTTATTTTAAGTCAGAGTCTCACTCAGTCGCCCAGGCTGGAGTGCAATGGTACAATCTCAGCTCACTGCAATCTCCGCCTCCCAGGTTCAACTGATTCTTCTGGTACAGCCTCCTGAGTAGCTGGGATTATAGGCACCCACCACCACACCTGGCTACTTTTTGTATTTTTAGTAGAAATGGGGTTTTACCATGTTGGTCAGGCTGGTCTTGAACTCCTGACCTCGTGATCCACCTGCCTCGGCCTCCAAAAGTACTGAGATTACAGGCATGAGCCATCTCGCTCAGCCTTACCTTCGTTTTATAAAACTTTTTTCTTCAGTATAACTCAAGCAAACACCAGTCAGTTCTGGCAGATTCATAACTGTGTGTCTGGTTTTATACTCAAGAAACAATTTAGCTAGATAGTAAAATTTTTGACTCAGATTCTCTTTTTGAGTATGTTAAATATGTTCTTCCCAATGTTTTTAACAACAAAAAAAAGATGATTTAAAAAAGTTCAATCCAAGCTGATACTCTTTCCCTTATAAGCATTTGAACATGTTCATGGATCCACAAAGGTGTTTTATTGTTAATGTTTATAGTCAAATAGATTTATTAAGCTATATTTCTTTGCAAACTAGTCTGAGTCAATTTTCCCAGGCATTTATTCAATATTTAGATTTAACTAAATTTTTTTAACTTTAGGAAATATATTTTTGTATTTTTAAAAAAATATTTATCCTGTTTAATTGCTGTTTTAAAAATTTATCCAGGGACTCGTTTATATGCAGGTTGAATTTCTTTTGCCAAACTTCTATATTTACCCTTTCATCTTGAATTCTTTTATCATTTTCTTTATTTGCTTTTCTCATTGGTATCCTTTTTCCCTATTGTGCTCTCTGGAGGATTTGCCTTCTATTGCATTCCTTTGCATCTGGTCTTTATTTCTGAATTTTTTTTTTCTAATGCTTTCCTAACTTTCATCAGTTCTAACTTCATATATTCCTGTTGTCTAGCAATTTTTGATGTTTTATGTGTTTTCTTTTTTTAAGCTAATTTGCAAATATATCATTAGTTTTCACCTCTTTAGAAGACAAATTTTTCTGGTGTAGTCTTGTTGTGTGTGAGAATATTTTTTGGTTCATCCTCATTTGTTTTTTGTATTATAAAAAGGACTGTGGTATCCAGAAGTTGTATGACACAGAAAGTAGGATATATAGAAAAAAATAGAGAGAAGGTAGATAGGCAATTTGGAGGCATGTTGTAAAAGTCCTTTTAAGCCACACATAAGATCTTGGTTCTACATAGAGAACTGGCAGAATATTGTAAACACATAGTATTTACAAAGAAAAGTGTAATGGTATTTACATAAAAAAGTTTCATGATCATCAATAATCTGTTTTCTTTCTAGTCATTAACAGAAGCTTGTTAAAGTCTTCCATGATGACTGAGGATACTTCTTTTTCTTCTTACAGTTGTATCACTTTTGCTTTATATATTTTGAAACTATGTTATTGAGTGCATACAGGTTTATGACATTTTCTATACAGATTGGCATCTTTGTCATTATTAAATGTCCCTCATTATTTCTGGTAATGCATTAAGACCCAAAATCTACTTTAAAGTATCATATGAGTTTCATTTCCCATCCTCCTACTTTCAATATTTCTGTCTTTACAGTTTTAATTTCAAATATGTCTTTCAGTTCTAGAAAATTCCAATTATGTGATAGAATTCTCTATCCTTATATCTGTGGTCTTTGACTTGTACTCTGTTTCCCTGAGTATATTAATTATGGTTGTTTTTAAATTCTTGTCTGCTAAGTCCAATATCTGGGTCACCCATAGTATTGTTTCTATTTTTTCTTGTTTTTTTTTTGCTCTATCTCTTGACATATTTATAATTTTTGACTGAAAGCTGAATACTATTTATAAAAAAAAAAAAACTCTCAAAGCTCAAAATTATTTTACTGTACCCCAGAGAGGCGGGAAGATGGAACAGAAGACTTCCTTACTATAAACAGAGTTGAGCACACTCAAGGCTGGATTGCAGCTTGGGTGAGATTCCATCAACTCCTGGTTTATCCTGGGGTAAGCTTAGGTGTCCATTGAGAACTCCCACCCCACTAGCAAGTACTGACATCTAATATGCATATCCTCAGCCCTGAAATATTGTTAAAAAAAAACCCCACTCTGCTTCTAAAGGTTTTCTGCTGAGCTTATCAGTTTCTTGCCCTCCTTAGCTCCAGAATGGAATAAAATATGTTGACAGGAATGCTGGTAGTGTCAGGCATGGCACTTGGCCTTCCATGGCCCTAAAGTTTTCAAGTTTTTATCTCTACATCCCTGCAATATCAAAAAAAGTCTGCCAATTTTTATACACAACTTCACCTCTTACCCTTCATACACACCCAGGGAGAGAGACTGAGAGAGAAAGAGAGAGAGAGAGAGCTGCATCCCTCTGTATGGCCTTTGCCTGAAACATAGGTCTCTTCTCCTTGTGGGCAAACTCCTTCAGAGAAAAAGTAGCTGCAAAATGTGAGCTGCCCGCCTGCATCTCACACGCTAGTTAAACCCAGTTTTGTGTAGTAGTTCTGATAGGCACTCTAATCAGTTCCAAGCTACTCCATCATAGCCAGTGCTGAGCCTGAATATGAAGAAGATAATTCTGGAAACAATATAGAAAAAGAGAAGTTAATAATGGAGACCAGTTAATATTTATCAGGCAAGAGATCATGCAAGTCTGGACTAATTAAATTATGAGAAATAAGAGGAGATGTTTCAAAGCACCGGAATATAGAGTTGGAGAATTTCAAAGGCTGAGTCCATTTTAAGGGTAAGAGAAACTATAATGAACAATGTTATTTTAATTGATCATGTTTGGGATTCACTGAAAGCTTTACACTCTGACATTGTATATCTTTTACTTGAGAATTTTTCTGTCATTGTTTTTTCAAATGTTTTTTTCTGCAGTATTTAAAGTCACAAAGATGTGTGTTGTCTATGCAGCGGACATATAATAAATAGATAAATAATTCTGGACTTAAATCTCAGTGCAGCACTCATCTCCAAAAATGGTTGTCTTCATTTGAAATACATTAGTTTCTTTCAGTGGTCTTTATCTTATCTTTCATAGCCATTAGGAAGCAACCATATTCAGTGTTAATTAAGCAAATATACATTTCTGTGATTTATTCTTTTACTCTAATTGATCAACACTAAAAGGTCTCAAATAAAATGTCCGAGGGAATCTAGAAGGTGTGTGATATTATTTAAGAAGTCTGCTTGAAATGTACAGGTAAATTAATTTTACCTTTGCCTTATTTGTGAATAAGAGGGAAAGCAAGTATTGATATCTGCTGAGTCAACATAAGAAGATATCCTGATAAAAAATTTTTTACTAAAATAGACATATAATATTGTTAATGATAAAAACAGTATTTTTATTCTTGCAAAATAAATAGATTTATTAATTATTCTACTTTAAATGTACCATTTGTAAGGAACACTCAGTGCCATCCTCACTTCATTTTCTCCCGTTCAGCCCTCAGCTACCTGTTCATCTTCTGCGGCCTCTGTTCATCACTGATTATTCCACTTTTTGCTGCTGCCATAGCCTATTGAATCTTTCCCCTTCACTGAGCTGCAGCTTTCCTTGGCCCTCACGGGAACCCCCATTTCCATTTTCCTCCTATACCTCGAATCCTTTTCTTTTGTTTCTCTCCACTGGTTTCAACTGTTGAGGTTCTCTGGAATTCTACTCACTACCTTTTGGTTTACTCATTGTACTCACTCTTCATGGGCACCTTATTTATTACTAACACTTCAGTTATCATCTCTCTACTGATCATTAGTCTTTATCTGTAGAGTTTTGATTTATATTCCCAATTTTACACCTGCCTATTTCAACAGCAAATGCAAAGACTTCAGATTTCTCATTAAAAACAAATACAGCCAGAAACCAGTGACACATGTTTGAAGTGATGTAAGAACTGTCAAGTCAGAATTCCAGACACACTGAAAATATGTTTTAGCAATGAAAGCAAAATAAAGATAATCTATGATGAAAGAAAACTAAGGGAATTCATAGCCAGTAGAAATGCATAAAAACAAATGCTAAAAAAATTCTCTAGGCCAAAAAAAAAAAAAAAGAAAAACTACACTAATTCTAAATGGAAACTTGAAACTTAAAGAATGAAGAAGAAAGCAGAAATTGGTAAGTGTCTAAATAAATATATTACAATATTATTTTCCTCTAAAGTCCTTTAAAATATGTATAATTGTTGAAATATTAAAAAGTATAACATTTTGTGATGGAGTTCTGAACACATATAGATGTAACCCTATGAGAGCTACAATACAGAATGGGAAGGCTACAGGGACCAATCTGGTGATAAGGTCTTCACATTTCACTGGAAATGAAGAACCATCTCTAAGAAGACTAACAAGATATTAAGCATATATGTTGTAATCTCCAGAACCACCACACATACATGTACACAGCACTGTACAAAGAGATACAGTTCCAAAATATATAAATTAGGGCGTGGTACCTCACACCTATAATCCCAGCACTTTGGGAGGCCAAGGAAGGCAGATGGCTTGAGGTCAGGAGTTCGAGACCAACCTGGCCAACATGGTGAAACCATGTCTCTACTAAAAATACAAAAATTAGCGGGGCGTGGTGGCACACGTCTGCAGTCCCAGCTACTTGGGAGGCTGAGGCAAGTGAATCACTCGAACCCAGGAGGCACAGGTTGCAGTGAGCTGAGATCGTGCCACTGCACTCTGGCCTAGGTGACAGAGGGACTCAAAACAAAACAAAGATAAAAGAGAATTCAAAAAGTATTAAAATAATCTAAAAGAGGACAGGAAAAGTGAAAGAGGAAGCAAACAAAAAAATGGTAGGCTACATTCAAATGTATCGATAATTACATTAAATATAAAAGGACTAAACACACCAATTTAAGAGAGTTTGTCATATTAATTAAAAAATAAGACTCAACTTAGGCTTTCTATTAAGAAAAGCAAAGTTAAATGTCATGATATGGATAAATCAAAGTTCAGAGGAAGATATAACACATAAACACTAATCAAATAAAAACTAGAGTGACTGTATTAATATCTAAGTATACTTCAGAACAGATAAAATCCATTGAAATACACAAATTTCAGTTCATTTAATTTTTTAAATTATCAAAAAATGTACTGCGTAAGTGCTACAGACTAAAGATACCCCCAAGTGTATTTGTTAAACCCTAAACCCCAATGTGATGACATTTGAAGGTGTGCATTTTGAAAGGTGATTAGATTTAGATGGGGACATGACAGAGTGGTCTCCAGGATGGGATTAGAGCCCTTATAAGAAGAGGACATGTGAGGACACAGGAGAAGACAGCCATCTGCAAGCCAGGAGGAGAGCCCATACCAGGAACAGGCAGGCACCTTCATCTTGGACTTGCAGTCTCCAGAGGCATGAGAAATAATTCCTGTTGTTTAGGCCACCCAGTATTTGGAATTTTGTTATGGCGGCCTGAGCTGAATGAGTGAGCTGTGCCAGCTATGAATTCTCTTAGTTTTCTTTCATCATAGATTATTTTGCCTTCGTTCCTAAAGTATATTTTATATGATGGAATTCTGACTTGATAGTTCTTATAGCACTTTAAAAATGCTGTTTCAACATTTTCTGGCTGCATTTGTTTCTAATGAGAAACTGGAATTCACACCAAATGAAGAAATATGCCCCTAGTGTGTTACCTATTCCAGTGACCTACCTATAGTGAGAATTGCACTCACATATATGTTGAACGTAAAAAAATGGTGACCAAAAAATTTAAAGAAAATTCAGTGTACACAGTTCACTTACATTTGGCTCCTAAAGGAATCGTGCATACTTAAGAAATCTCATTAATTTCCTGGGCAACATACAGGGAGTGCTCAAGTCTTTGAAACAAATGAGAGCCAGGAAGATATCACAGGCAACAGAAGGTTCCGAAAGAGAAGTGGATTTGATGAGTAGATTTGAATTGGTAGAAATCTTGGGTACATGACTGGATACAGAGAAACAAATTAAAGGAAAAAAACAAAAATTCCATTATTTTCTTGGTGGTGGTGGGGGGGGCTGGTGGGAGGGATGTTCAAAATTGCAAAAAAGTCAGTTATTGTCATGTATATCCAAATGGTGGCAAACAGGCAATACCGTTAAATAAAAGTTGCTTATTTTAACCTTCAGAGTTGCTTTAATAAATTTTGAAATAACTTATTGGCTGCATGGTAGTTATGTTCTGTAACATTGTACACAGGTGTCCATTTCTACACATTTTTCAAACGGTAACACCGTGTTCAGAGAGGAGCACCACTATCAATCACAGCAGATGCTGAAGATGGCAGAGCGGCACGTTTACCTGATCATGAACCAGCAACATTTTAGAATAACTTTTCCTATTTTCCATAAGAAAATGTTTCAATGTTCTTAAATTTAATTCTTGTCAGTTAAATTGAATAAGAAAAAAATGTTTAGAAAATAAAACTGTCTCTCAGATCAATTGTCATTTTTTCCAAATAAACTTGATGATTCCCTTTAATTTTTGGAATGTCCTTATACGTTATTTTTATCCACTCAGGCTGCTATAGCAAAATACCATAAGCTCAGTAGCTTATAAACAACACACATTCATTTCTGAAAGCTGGGAAGTCCAAGGTCAAGGTGCTGGTCAATTTGGTGTTTGGTGAGGATGGAATCTCTGGTTCACAGAGAGCGTCTTCTCCCTGTGTACTCAGGTGGTGGAAGAGATGAGGGAGCTCTCTGGAGGCTCTTTTATAAGGGACTAATTCCATTCATGTGGGGTCCACTCTCAAGATCTAATCACCTCCCAAAGACCTCATCTCCTCTAATATCATCATCCTGGGATGAGGGTTTCCACATGGGAATTTGGAGGGAACACATACACCCATATTCTGTTTTTAGAGAAGCCTTATAGACCAGTGACAAAGTGAACTGTCTATAAGGCTTAAAATATGTTCAAGTCATAACCCCCAGAACCTATGAATGCGATGTTACTTGGAAATAGGATTTTTGCAGATGTAATTAACTTAAAGGTATTGAGATCAGCTTGGATTTAGGGTGGGCTATACATCCATTATCAGTGCTGGCTTAGTCTGTTTTGTGCTGCTGTAACACAATACCTGAAACCAGGTAACATACAAAGAATAGAAATCTATGTTCTTACAGTCTTGGTGGCTGGGAAGTCCAAGGTCAAAGAGCCAGAATCTGGCAAGGCCTCTCTTCTGCATAATCACACAGCAGAGGGTGAAAGGGCCTAGAGGCAAGAGGGGACACACTCAACCTTTGTAAGGACCCCCCTCTCATGGTAATTGCATTCATCCTTCAGGAGGGCCAGCCCTCATGGCCTAATCACCTCTTAAAGGTCCTGTCTCTGAATACAATACAATTTACAATGGCAAGTAAATTTCAACACAAGTTCTGGAGGAGACATTCAAACCTAGCTAATGTCCCCAAGAGAAAGAACAGGGAGACCAGTGACATGCAGAGGAGTAAAGGCCACTTTGAGACAGAGGCAGAGGCTGGTGTGACGCAGCCACACACCAGGGAATCCCAGGGACTGTGGTGGCCACAGAGGCCAGGGAAGCATGGAAGATTCCTCCCTCAGACCCAGCAGAAGGGGCCGGCCCTGCTGATGCTTTCACCTCACACTTCCGGCCTCCAGAGCTGGCAGAAAATAAATGTCTGTTTCTTTAACCCTTTTCCTGGTTAGAATTTTAAAATGCAGGTTACTGTCAGCATTCATTTAACTGAAGCAAATCTGACTTACTTTCAATGTGAAAATAAAATATAAAAACTATTCTTGAATGGAATATTATGCAGCCATCAAAAACGATGAGTTCGCGTCCTTTGTAGGGACATGGATGAACCTGGAAGCCATCATTCTCAGCAAACTGACACAAGAACAGAATATCAAACACCACATATTCTCACTCATAGGCGGGTGTTGAACAATGTGAACACATGGACACAGGGAGGGGAGCATCTCACAGTGGGGTCTGTTGGGGGGAAAAGGGGGAGGGACAGCGGGGGGTGGGGAGTTGGGAAGGGATAGCATGGGGAGAAATGCCAGATATAGGTGATGGGGAGGAAGGCAGCAAATCACACTGCCATGTGTGTACCTATGCAACAATCTTGCATGTTCTTCACATGTACCCCCAAACCTAAAATGCAATAAAACATATATTAAAAAAAAAAAAAACTATTCTTGAAGTTATTTCCAAACAGAACTAACATCAGAATCATCTGAATTATCAGAATCATCTATTTCAGAAAACTCAGACTCATTAAATGAATCTTCAGCCAATAACTATTCAGGAACCATACTAACATGACACACAGAAATGCTACATTTTCTAGAATTTTGCATTTTCAGCAATCAAGAATTACTATATTTTGTAAATGAAAACACCACTACTAAAAACAGAATACTATAGACAGAATGGTGTCTTTTGTCTCCAAAGTCAGTACACTAGTGCCATGAGAAAATAGTAATAAAAGCAAGGTATTTTGTGGTGACACGATTTTGAGGTGAATGCTGCAGCTCCAAGGCCGCCAGTGGGTATTCTCGGGGCAAACGGGAAAAGGGTTAAGCCTCCGAGTTTGTGGTAGTTTGTGGCATTCCTAGGAAGTTAACACAGGCCTTTTAAAATGTATTATGGACAAATGGATGTGTATTAGTACCTGCCCCAAGTCCACCATGAGGCGTATGCACAGAATGTGTAATGTGGGAGGAAGACGGGGGGCAATTTCATTAATATAAGCACATTGTTTCCTAAGGAACTAACTTAGGAAAGGATCACACCATTGAATACACAGGATCTGGTGTTTCACTAGCTAATATTAACATCTTGCAAGAAAAAGAAAATACAACATGTAGCACAATGTCTTTCAAATAGTAGGCACTCAACAAGTATCTGTGAAATGATTAATAATGAATTCATGAGTGATTACTGTTTATCATGCTTCAGCAAAAACATCTTTCATATCTTACACATTATTAAAATGCTATTACTGTATAAGTCTTAAAATACTGACCAACGGTCAAGCTTAAAGTAGATTTCTATCCTAATATGTAACAATATTAAACAGTCTAGACATTAACAAAGTCTAGAATCTCTGAATTTACAGACTCTTGAATAGTACATACGTGTCTGTCCTCGGCCCCACAAGCCACGAATCGTCCACAAGGACTGAAAGCTATCCCACATGGATAGCTGCGGTTTGGATGCCCTTCGAAGTGGCGCTCACACCTATGGGGAGGAAAGAAACACCAAGAGAAAAATAATTTTTAAATTTTAATACAAATTAAAGGTGAGAAAACAACTTGTTGCTTTTCTTCACAAAAAGGATAAAATGAATAACGACAGAATACTTTATATGTGAGAATTATTAAATGGTTAATGGGTCTCTCTAGAGATATTTAAAAATAATTCAAACACTATTCAAAATCACAAATCCCAAAGACGACAAAACTAATAGTAAATAAACTTTTATATATGATAAATATTAAATGTAATCATATTCTGGAAATTTTTAAAATATCAGAACAAACCTAACAAATCTCCTAAAATAGTAAATTATTTAGATAAATTATTTCAAGACTTTTGGGAGGCAAAACATTCTATCAAGGGTGGTTAAGTTTCACAACTATTTAAAAAGCACCATATGAAATTTCTTTACTGTAAAAAAATGTCAAAGAATTCTTATTAATTATGGAGAGAATCTCCAACACCTTTTGGGGATGACCAGAGCCTTCCTAAGAAGCCTCCATAAGCCTTGACCAGCACAGGGCTGGGGACCACAAAGATGCCCAGCAGGATCCCTGCTCAAGGTGCCCTGAGTGGTGGCAAAGTCACACAGCACACAGGTAACTATACAAAATACAAATACAATACAACACAAATATAATACAATACAAATGCAAATACAAATACAATACCAATGCAAATACAAATACAAAGGATGCGCTTTTGTATTTGTTCTAGCGATTAAAGTGATGAAAAAGCATAGCAAAGACACTCTGCTAGTCGTATCCCTGTGAACAGGTATAAGTGCATGCACATACACATAACAATCCATATCAGCTTGTTATATTGTTGCTTATATATGTAGTGATCATAATTATCAGGAAATATATACTTTTTTTGCTTAAACAGGATTTTATTTGTATATAAAATAATGTACATTTCATATAAATATATAAAGTTGACAGAATATATGTGACAAACAATCTGTAAATAAAGCATATGACTGTTGATAACAATGTAACTTCCTAAACTATCTAACTTTGGAATGCTGGAAGGCCTGTTCACATAAAGATATGTAACCTTTACCTATCTAGTGATGGCTTTTACTGACATAAAATTGGCTGTAAAATAAAATAGCATTGGCAGAAACAGTAATCAATTAGTTCTACGTAAGCAATTTCGTAACAATTTCACTTTTTAGAATAAATATATATGTTTTTATTCCCTTAAAAAAGTAATTTCTGTTGACCACCTACAAGGAATACACTGATTGAATACTTTATATTTACAGGAACGATTTATATTTTCAAAACAATCTTAGGAAAATAAATTAAGATAGCTTAGCTAAATATTTTTTATTAACTTGTTTTCCATATGGTATCTGTAGTTCTAGATGTCACAGTAGAGGGTCACCCTAAGTCTTCTGGATCTTAAAACGCTTCTGTCCAAATCCTATGAGGATTACAAGTAGAAATCTTTAAATATCCATTATCCAAATTTCAATGAAAAGAGGCCCCCATGCAGTAAAGCAGTGTCCACTTCATTGCATGACACAGCAATGGAGCTGCGCAACCACAAAGCTGTCTCTGAGCAGGGTTGATCTGGCTCCACGTGGGCAGCAGTTCAGCTGCAAACATGTCCCCACAACCACATCTATCATCTAGAATCATATTGAATGCAGCTACTGCCTTAAAACACTCGTTTGAAGAACAAATCTATTTAAGCGTGAAATGGTTCTACACAGTTATGATAAAAATGGCATGTCTATGTAGTATCTTAATTTGTGTGTCAAGTTCAGTATTTTATTTATTGACTACCCATTATGTCCTATGTATAAATGCTACAAAGATTTTTTTTTTTTTTTTGAGACGGAGTCTCACTCTGTCACCCAGGCTGGAATACAGTGGCGAGATCCCAGCTCACTGCAACCTCCGCCTCCCAGGTTCAAGCGACTCTCCTGCCTCAGCCTCCTGAGCAGCTGGGATTACCACACCCAGCAAATTTTTGTATTTGTAGTAGAGACGGGGGTCTCATCATGTTGGCCAGGCTGGTCTCAAACTCCTGACTTCAGATTATCCACCTGCCTTGGCCTCCCAAAGTGCTGGGATTACAGGCGTGAGCCACTGTACCGAGTCAAGATAATTCTTTTTTTTTTGAGATGGAATCTTGCTGTGTCACCCAGGCTGGAGTGCACTGTCACAACGGCCAACATAATTCTGTCTAGAAAAATTCTGTAGATGGTAACACAGGGCTGTAGAAAATAACCTGAACTATACTGTACTACTGAGAAAAGATTAAATCTTTGTAAAAATGCCATAAACATTTGTCATATATTTCTTTCTCTCTTTTACATTATTTTTTAAATTTTCACATTCTTCTTTTACTATTAAAAAAAAAAAGAAACACAAAGAAAAAAAATGGTCAAAGCACTCATAATCCTTCCATTCAATGACAGCCACGGAAAGTACTGCACATTTGCTCTGCATATGCAAAGGGCTTTTTTTCTTTTAACAAAGTAGAGGTGCATATCCTGCTATGTCTACCCCAAAATACACCATGAACATTTCCCTCACAATCATGTGTTTCTTGTCTAATGAGCTCAGTGAAGAGGCCATAGAAAGCAGTGGCCAAGACCAGGTAACCTAGAGCCAGGCTCAACCCTGACCCTAGCTCAGCCCCTTCTCACCAAATAAGCAACGCTGGTGAGCTGCTCACCTCTGTGCTGCATTTTCCCCATTCCTGAAATGGGCTTAAGTAAGTTCACAAAGTAAATTTCTTCTTACAGCAACTGGTACATTAATAAGTGCTCTAAAAGTGTAATTGGACTGGGTTCAAGAGAAATTTTAAAATTTTTGAAATAAATTAAGGTGATAACACAACATAGTAAAGCCTGTGGGATACAGTAAAAGTAGTGTTAAGAGGGAAATTTATGCCATTAAATGGGTACATCAAAAAAAAAAAAAACTAGAAAAGTCACGAATTAACAACCTCATGTTGTACCTCAAGGAACAAGAAAAGCATGACAAAACCAAACCCAAAGTTACCAACAGAAAAGAAATTAAAAAGAAAGATCAGAGCAGAACTAAAGGAAATAAGAGACCAACAAAACAACTTAAAGGATCAACAAAAGGAAAAGTTGGTTATTTGAGGAGACAAACAAAACTGATAAACCACTCATAGACTAACCAAGAAAACATGAGCTCTAAATAAACAAAATTAGAAATGAAAAAAAAAAAAGCATTACAACCACAGGAATGCAAAATATCATCAGAGACTATTATGAAAAAACTACACACCCACAAAATAGAAATCTAGAGGAAATGGATGTTCTTCGAAACATACAACTCCCCAATATTGAACCACGTAGAAATAGAAAACCTGAACAGACCAATAACGAGTAGAAAGACTGAATCAGAAAAAAAAAAAAAAAGTGTCCCAACAAAGAGAAGCCCATGACCAGATGAATTCATAGACAAATTCCACCAAACATATAAAGAAGAACTAATATCAATCTTGAAACTGTTCCAAAACATCAAGAAAAAGGAAATTTTCCCTAATTCATCCAATAAGTTCAATATCACTCAGATACTAAAATCGGAAAAAACAAAGAAAGAAAACTACAGACCAAGATTCCTGATGAACATAAAAACAATTTTCAACAAAATACTAGCAAACAGAATCCAACAGCACATCAAGAAGATAATACACCATGACCAAGTGGGTTTTATACCAGGGATGCAAGGATGGTTCAACACATAAAATAAATGTGATACATCACATAAACTGAATCATGTACAAAAAACATATGATTATCTCAATAGATGCAGAAAAAAAGCACTTGATAAAATTCAGCATCTCTTCACAATAAAAATCCTCAATTAAAACTAAGTATTGAAGAAACATACGTAAAAATAATAAAGCCATAATACAACAATCCAACAGCCAAGGTTATACTGAATGGGGAAAAGTTGAAAGTCTTTCCTCTAAGAACTGGAACAAGAGAAGGAAGCCCACTATCACCACTTCTATTCAATATAATACTAGAAGTCCTAACCAGAGCAATCAGGAAAAAAAAAAAAAAAAAAAAAAAAAAGGTGGGTTTTTTTATGTTGTTGTTTGTTTTTAAAGAAGCAACCAAATTGGTAAAGAGGATATCAAATTATCACTATTCACTGATAATAAAATCTTATATCTAGAAAAACCTAAAGACTCCACCAAAAACACTCTTAGATTTGATAAATAAATTCAGTAAAATTTCAGGACAGAAAATCAATGTGTAAAAATCAGTAGCGGGGCGGGGTCCGCCGGCCTTGCTAAAGGGGATATCACCACAGATTCCACAGAAATTCAAACCATCATCAGAGATTATTACAAACAACTCTATGCACATCAACTAGTAAACCTGGAAGAAATGGATAAATTCCTGGACACTTGCATCCTCCCAAGCCTAAACCAGGAAGAAGTCGAAACCCTGAATAGACCAATAACAAGGTCTGAAGTTGAGGCAGCAATT